>JAAIXJ010000083.1:471702-625294 GCA_013403705.1 Heliconius hermathena
ATTTTTGTAAATTAACACTGTAGCTGAACGCCATTCCTTTTAATTTTTGCTTTTATATTTAACATTTTATTTATTTAAATTTTATTTTTTACAATTTTTTTGCATGTTTTATTATTTTTATTATTTTATGTAAAACCATATTAAAGGTACTTTTTCAATTTTACTTTTTTATTGAATTTGGATTGATGTGGCCCCATTATAATAATTACAATTCAGTACTTTATTAAAATTTTAAATTTGCTTATCCATAACTTGATTTTGCATGTTGCTTAATCTAACACATTAATTATTATATAATAATATTACTAGATAAATATGCTTTACTGCGCTATTTTGTATATATGACGCTATCATATAATAATATATTAATATTTCATAGTATTGAACTAACAGCGTTGCGCTCGACTGTACCGTAGTGGTGTGACCGCCTCGCCACACGCCGCACCGATTCCCCGCGAGCCCTAGCGGGGAATCGGTGCAGCGTGAGAGGGCGTCTATGTGCAGATATCAAAATACGCGTTCTGCGCAATTCTACCGCGCGTGCTTCCCATATGCAATACTGGTTATGTCGGACTATACCTAATGTTTTTTCTCGTTGTATAGTCCTTATAATGTATTTTGGAATCAAAAGAATTTATTTATTTTTTTAAATGAACGAAACTAAAACTTAACTGCTCACCGACAGTTTTGTACCAATATCTTGTTTTTATTTTTTGACATTTTTTTAAATTGTTATTCCACACTTAGGAAATGAAAAATACTTATTAATACTACTACTAACGTATAAAGGCGTTAATTTTATAATTTTGAAGTCAGTGTCAAGCTTACCTTGCTTGCCTTACCTTACGACAATATCAAATCACGAAGCGTGTTTGTTTTACTTGGCACCGACTTCAAAATGATAAAATCTTTTTTAAATTATTTTTGTTTAACACAATCAAAGTACGATTTACTTTATGTAAAATTATTTTTTACTTTTTAGTTCTTTGTTTGAAGTAGGTTTTTTTTGTTAAAAATTAATTTATTTTACGATTTTAAGTGTTGGGTAGGTCTTAAGAGGATGCTTCTCAAACGAGTAGGTAGTGGTCCTACGTAAAACTTTATAATTAAGTATTATTTTTCTGCAAACTAACATTTTGGCTTATTGACGAGAACATACATAAAAAATATTCGGGCTAATAAGAAACTTCTCCCTTTTTTGAAGGTGGTTGAAAAGAAATGCAACGATGAGGAATCTAACTTCTGACACCAATATTTTTGAACATTTTTAAAGTGTTATTCGACATTTAGGAATGAAAACTAGGGGTGGTTTCCAGGAGACGCGGGTTCGAGTCCCGCTGCTAATTTTTTTATACGTTTTCTAAATAAGTATTTCTGACACCAATTTTAACAATGTTTTTCCCTGTAACTACTTCAGTACATTATATTTTTTACCAAAAAAAAAAACAAACTTGTTCGATTTCAACCGGATTCCATAATCAGAAGCTAGCCAAACTTTCATCAAATTGGCGTGATATTGAGTTATTCATATAATTGTCACGCACATACCTAATGCAAATTTAAAACTTATGTGATTTTCTCATAGACACCATTGCCAGAAATGGACCAAAAAAAAATAGGACCACCCGGAAAGCACTAGTTTTCAAATAAAAAAAATCATCATAATCGGGTCAAGAGTTCTGAGGTAACAAACATAAAAAAAGCAGTCGAATCGATAACATCCTTATGTCACAGAAGTCGGTTACTTGGGGTCGACGTTGGCGGTGGCCTCGTCGAGCACGAGCAGGCGGTTGCGCGCGAGCGCGGCGCGCGCCAGGCACAGCAGCTGGCGCTGCCCCGCGCTGTAGTTGGCGCCGCCCGCCTCCACGCCCGACGACAGCGACGACACGCTCTGCTTCAGCTCCACCTGCACGCACCACGCTGTCAGTTAGCAATTCTACATCTGGACTACTACTACTGGTCAATTGCTTTCACTTTCCCAGCGCTGACAAACGGCAAAGCGCTAGTTCCGCCACTTAACACGCAACGTCTATGTCACACAGTGTCAACTTCAGCTTCACGCTGTATCCCGCACACAGCAGGGTAGACAGAGGGAACTTAGTGTTAAGACACTCCGTTCCCCACTTTCTGCCGAATTCTGGAGGCATTGCGTGTTGAGTAGCAGGACTCAACGCCGCGCTTAGCTTTGACACCAGAGCGAAGAAAATGGAAATATAAATTTAAGTAAATATTTCTCCTCGATTGGGGCTCGAACCCACAACCAGTCGGTTTTACAGTGCGCTTCGTGCCGCTGCGCCACGACTGGCCTCACACAGTGTCGAAACACTATCTTCTCCGCCTACACTGCTACGCAGGAAATTGTTTCGATACCACTGGAAATCGGCGAGTGATCTTTACTCAATTGTCACGATCAAAGCTCGATATTTAACATACACTTAACATTAGGAAAAAAAGAAAATCTTATTACGTCACATTTTAGTAAGTCATTTACACTGCTCTTCTTGTACGCGAATTTATTAAGTACTTATACAAATATGTATTTCTCTAGTAAAATTAAAACAATTGGCTATATTTGCGCAACTAATATTACCATATTGTAATCCATTTGACTACAGTATAAATCAAGTCAATTAAAATATATTTGTTAATCTTTGTATTTGTAAAAAATTTACTTATATATAGATATATATTAAATAACTGTATCCAAAAATTACCTGTTCCAGTGCGCTCCATATTTCGGCATCCGAATACTTGTCAAACGGATCCAAATTGTACCTCAAGCTCGCCGAGAATAGTACCGGTTCTTGTGGAATGATGGAAATCTTTGATCTTAATTGCTACAAATAAAAAATATGATACTATAATTTAAAACATTTATATTGCAATAAAATTACGTATTGAAGATAAAACAATGCCAAGAATCAATGTAATAATATATGGACATAACTGACTGTTTTATGATTGTTTTGTATGATTTCAAGAGTAAATTTACGTTATAATTTACTCTGGCGTCGTTGACAAACGACGCCATTGTGTCGCAGTTGAAATGTGTATAATTGCATACAACGTTTTTTCTTCACGCTATATTCCGCATACAGCAGGGCAAGGTAAAGGGAACCTAGTGTTAACACACTCCGTTCCTAATTTTCCGCTGATTTTTTGATGCACTACGTGTTGAGTGGTGAAACTCAACGCCGCGCTTCTCGCTTTGAAATCAATGAAGCAACCAATGCAAACCAAAAACAAACCAATGCGAAGAAATGAAAATATTATTAAATAATTCCCCCGAGTAGAAATCGAACTCACAAACGTCGCATTGCAGACGCACGCTTGTGCTCCAGTGCTACGACGGCTTCAAAATTTCAGCTTTGCTAAAATGACATAGGTCTGAGGGGCCCCGAGATCTTGGGCTTAGGCCGATATAGATAAGTGTGCGCTATGTGTACTAAAACTGGATTCTTTGATAAATCTTTAAACATTTTTTTTGGTTCACGCAGCATCCCGCACATGGCAGGGTAGGCAGAGTCAACCTGGGAACCTAATGTTAAGACACGCCATTCCCATTAAGACACTTTCCGCCGAATACTACAGGCATGTGTGTTCAGTGGTGGATCTCAACGCCGCTTGCCTCATTAACGGAGCGAGGAAACCAAACAGGAATACAGCGTGAAGCTGATTTTAGGTACACGGTCATCTTACTTTGTTACATTTTTTTTTGTTGAATGCAAAGAAATCTTCAATATACTCGTATGAAACTTAAGTTAATATATTAGTAAATATATTTCTCGTTACTCATTATTTTATAAACATTACAAGTAGGTAAATAAATGAAAAATCTTTAAAAAGGTAATATCTGACATTTTTTTATACTTTTACAAACATAAGAATATAAAAATTTGGCATTGTTACTTAAAATTATACGAAGAAAGAACCCAAATGTATATTACTGTTATTATAAATATATATTATTTTAAAAGTTAGCAGGTTTTAGTTAATTTAACCCATAAGAAAGTATAATACTTTCTCTTTTATCATTAGAAATATTATCACTGTGAGAGCTAATATTTCTAGAACAGAATCGAAATTCGTCGCGAAGCTTATTGTTTTGATAATTTTCTAAATCTATTACTTTTATATATTAACACAAACTCATTTACATAATTACTACATTTACATATAAATATATAATAAAATATTTAAGAAAAACACAAATGGCTACCTAATAGATGATTTACGATTGTAGTATCCTAATTTCTCGTTCTTTTTTAGTTTGTTAAAATAATAATTAAAATATTTCATCTTTCAAACGTTTAAAACATAACTTATATAATAGTCGCGTTTTGCTAAGATCTAGTTAATTATTATATTTAAATTACTGTTATTATTACAATGATAGTATACACATTGCACGTATTTATTAAAGATAGAAACATACTAATAACTAGTTATAATGTTATTTTTCTTTAGCGCACATGGCACGGTAGGCAGAGAGAATCTGGGAAACGTAGTGTTAAGGCACCTCGTTCTCGAATTCTGGCGGTATTGACACCACTTGTCAAGTGGCGGCACTCGACGCCGCGGTTTACCTCGTTACCGTACCGAAGAAATATTTCATTTCCTTGAGTGGGAATCGAAGTCGCGTTTAAAGTCGCGTGTGCCCCTGCGCTATGATTTTCTATTGTTATAACTTATACATTTGCATATTAATTTTATGCTACACCAGTCAAATTTCCGAGAAATCAAAGTCACTCCAGTACTTTAATCAAATTAAGATAAGATAATTTATAAAAACACATTAATGACATTTAATTTAATAAAAAAAAACAATAATAAATCATAATAGAGGCCAGTCGTGGCACAAAGTGTGACTGTAAATCGACTGGTTGTGGGTTCGATTCCTACTCAAGGAAATGAAATATTTATTTATATATTTTAATTTCTTCGCTCTGGTGTCGAGACAAAACGCGGCGTTGAGTTCCACCAGTCAACACGCAATGCCTCCAGAACTCGGCGGAAAGTGGTGAACGGAGTGTCTTAACACTAGGTTCCCTCTGCACACCCTGCTGTGTGCGAGATACAGCGTGAAGCTGATTTGATTTGATTTTAATAATAAATTACCTCCAAAGATATTTCGCCAGTATCTACATCATCAATGATTACATGGCCATCGATCGGCGCCAGACGGAAGAGGGCCGATATGAGCGACGATTTACCAGCTCCGGTTCGTCCAACCACTCCAACCTAGTAATAATAATAATTATGTATTGATATAAAAGATATCGAATATTCAAAAAAAATATCTTGACAGATTGATTGCCGTTATCACTCAAATAGCAATATTATTCTTTGATTCAAATCTGTGATGATTTAGTTAGATAGCGAGAATATGACAGAATACCTTTAGTATTATTTTATTTTCGTCTATCACTTGTATAACGACAAAATATATAAAAAAAAAGAAAAAATATTGAAATATTTTTTTGTCTCGCTGATAATAAAAACTTTATACATGTCATGACATGGTGACTTGCGGTATTGACATCTAATATTAAAACAACCGCTTGTAATATAATGAATATTACATAATATCTATATTTTATTACATTATTATTTCTTTGAGTCTTGAGTGTATTTAAAATGTAACGCTGTAGTATTTACCTAAATATTGAAACGATAAAACTTTGTGGAGAACTACATCACCCCTTAAAAAAATCAATATGGCGCGCCCTCCGCTCTGTCTCCCTCCACTACTGTATAAATAAAGACAGGTGCACTGTACAGACCGTACCCTACTTACTAAAGTGTAGTGTTTTTAATAGATAAAGGGAGTGTGACTATTGTGCTTGCAACACTCACCTTCCATCCACTTTCAATGACGATGTTGAGATTCTTAAGTACCGGCTCAGATTCTCGATCATATCTGAGATATAGATCCTTGAAGACTAAGCGAGCTCGCTGTGGCCAGCCACTAGGCGGCGGAGGCCCGTCCCTCTTCTCCTGAGGTAGATCTGTGAACTGAACCACTCGCTCCACGCTTGTCATCTGTGATATCACTTCCGTGGCTTGCTTTATGCCATAATTCACCATGTTCACCAATATAAGGCCTTGACTGATAGCCAGGCCGACGTTGCCCGATTTTGTTGTTCCTAAAATAGTTTAATAACATATAATGCTTAGATTGGTTTTTTATTGAACAATAAAAAATATTTATTAGTAGATTATAATTTACCATCATCCAATAATAGGAACGTGTACGCCACAATGACAACGTACAACGCGGAGATAAGACTCAACCATATTGAAAACGCTGTGTTTGTTACAAGTGTTAAGTACCTAAAAATAAAAAATATTTTTATTAATTTGAATATGGAATGTTTAATTTTTTAACTTTTTTTTATAGGTACTAACCTAAAATAGAAGGTAAACTTAAATTTTTTTTTTTTTGGTAAACTTATCTTACACTTAACAAAGTGAACTATGTATTAGAGACACATTTTATGTAAATTTTAGATTTTGGGTCGCGGAACGCAACACCAAACCTTTTTATCTTTTATTTTTATAAAAACCAGCACATTAAGCACTGTAAATAAAATGAATGGTATTAATGTATCTAATCTGGTATAAATATAATGCACAAGATTAATACTTACATAACTGTAAGTCTAGACTTAACCACAACCTAGTTTCAATACATAATTACATAAGTACGTATATATACGTCAAAAACATATTATATATATATATATATATATATATATATGTATTTAATAATGTCAATCACGACATTTCTATTATTGATTTTATAATATTTGTAAATTACTAACCAAGCCGCGGTGTGAACGTCCTGCTTGTCGTCGAATTGGTCACGCAACATATCCTGCGCGCTGCACGAACGCACCGTGACGAGCCCCGCCATGCTGGCTGACACGTGCGAGAACACAGGACTGCGTGATACACCCTCGACCCTGTGATGTAAGACTGTTATTGTAATTTTTTTGTCACCTGATGGTAAGTGATCATCCCCCACGACCCCGTGCAACACCAGAGGAGCTACAGGTGCGTTGCCAGCCTCTAAGGTAGAAATAGTCACGCTTTTTGAAGGTACGTACGTTGTTTCGAACCGGAGACACTACCGCAGTAACCCATTACAAAGTTGCGTGGCGAGTGGAAGGAAGTTCCTACGAAACTGCACATTAGTGGAGTGCCACATATCCAAATAGTGTGGATGATATTTTAGTTTGTTTGTACTGTGAGGTTAGAAAATTCGGCGGCAGAAAATAGGTCAAACAGCTCCTCAGAACATTCCCCGTGATAAATGTGGTAGGAGGAGACGTCTCTAAGCAAAGCCAAAGTTGTATGGCGTGTCGTAACATGCTCGTCTTTCACAATGTTTGCTAGACTAGATATTTTATAGTCTCGCAACATCTATTTTTAAATATAATCAAAATTATTAAAAAATATATTTTGAATATATTTTGAAACAAATTCTTTATGATGAATTTATTCTTAGTGTTATTTGCAGTTTTAGAAATATAGAATAATTTAAACATAACAATTAAATGTATTCGCGAAATCGTCTAAGTTTAATAACCTGTTGTCTAATCCCAATTCCTTTCGAAACAGCAAAATGTTTTTGCTACACAACACACAACACGTAACAGCATTTACCTTCAGAAATTTGTAAGATACTTTATTTCTAAAACTTCAAGAAAGGCAAAGCTTTTGCTAAATTTAAATGTGTAAGTGGTAAGGAATTGCATATATCTTTAATGGCTCTCAAATAGACTAAATTATTGTATTTTTTTCGAACTTAAGGTTAATGCTGTTAGCCTCACTAGCTTTTACAGTAACATCGTTTTTATAGGGAAAAGGGTACTCTGTTCCTGAAAAAATTGCTGCTTATGAGGATGTCGAAACGCGGTAAAGGCGTCCCCTGCGGGACTCAAATTATTGTACTTTTTTAATGTTTTATATACAGATACTGAGGATAGATCGACTCGGCGGCGGCGGTCGATAACATTATTATATTAAATATCTCTTATATATTTACATACGTAAATATTTATATGTACTTAGATGAAATTTGATTAATGATATCAGTAAAAAACCTCTCAAGATTATTTACTATGAAAAGTGTCGTTAAAATGTTTAATCACCATAACGAAGTGAAGTAAGACATGTATAAATATACCTAACAAGGCTTTTATGTTATAATACTTAATACAATAGGTCTCTTTGTAGAAAATTTCATGAATATGACTTCTATACATTATTAAGAATATAGAATATAGCGTTACCTACATTAGCTATGGTGATTTATACTATTGTCTTACCTTATGTATACATACGTACACTTACATTATGTATATAATATATTAGTCAGTTATATATAACTGATATTTTTATACATTCATTTCTTCGCTCTGGTGTTAAGGCAAAGCGCGGCGTTGAGTTCCGCCACTCAACACGTAATGAAACGGTGGGTGTGTCTTAACACTATGTTCCCTCTGCTTATCCTTCTGTGTGTGGGATACAGCGTGAAGCTGATTTTTATTTATTTTATACATTCATATTGTCATCATGAAGCTGCGGGACAGCGTTCAACTGACGCGATGGTCGAAAGTTCGAACTACATATGACAGAATGATTATATTGAATTTGAGTTCCAAAATTTAACGTGCAATTTCTTGAATTCGCACGTTAAACAAGGAACAGATTGTCTTTGCCGTTTATGCGGGATAGTCTGAATCTAGTAGGAGTGTCATAGTACGTCATGGTTGTTATACTTTACAAATATACGTTTTTTAATTCGGTTACGAATACCCCACCCGTGTATAAAAAAAAAACAAATAATAAAAAAAATTCAAGCACATTATTAAATTTCATTTCAAGCACATTAATAATAAAAAAAAATTTTCAAGCACATTATTAAATTTTAATAAAAAAAGATTTTTACATCTGTTTCCTTTTCAAAAATTATGAAATAAGATATAAACAACTTTATTTATTTTAATAATTTTACAGTTTTTGAAAAGGAAACATATGTATCTATTAACCCCTTTTATTTTGTACAAAATATTAGACATAGTATATTATATGTTATATTTAGAACATACTCTCATTAAACGTTTTTTTGTAATGAGATAACGTTCTATATATAATATAGAACTGATGATAATTGAATATATATCATTATGCGTAACACGCGTAAAGATATGCAATTTACATATGCATGGAATTAAACAAAAACAAGATATTTAAATTTCATGATAATAAAAACTTTAGAATAATTTAAAATAAATTAGGCTACTGTAGATGTATTTATAGCTAATAATATTCATACATATATATAATACTTTGTACATTACTATTAAAAAAGATTACTTGTTACTAAGTATATTTTTAGAAAAAAATATTTTATTTATGGCTGCTGTCGTTACCGGTAATATACAATGGTATTTATTATTATAACATACGTTGTTATTTAACTTATTGAAGTTGTAAAAAGCGTATAAAAGTTTCGACGTAGCTTGATGAGAACGTATGGCTTAGTGGTCAAAGGGCCTGGTCGGTTTTCAGACGCGGCCGATTCGAGTCCCGCTACGTTCAAATTTTTATACGTTTTTTAAATAAATATTTTACACTCTATGTATATAAATACTCACACAAACGCAAAACTCACCACCTATACCCATTATGATTATATAAATTCCTTAAAAATAATGAAAGTTAACAGAATTCGGACACGTCTCTGAGTGTAACCAAGCGTATACAAGATCTTTTAAAAGTGACAAAAATCTATTTATAATAAACTTTTACTTGCCTTTTTATAGCTTGAGCTGTATTGAGGTACACAATAGTCCATAAGTACATGAAGACACCGCAGAAAGCAGTCGTGAGTAACATGAAGGGGCTCACAATGGCCACCATAGCCAAAATACCCAACATTACCATGAAAACCTAAAACAAACATAAACGATATTATATCATATAATTAAAGTATTTCTTATAAAATATTTTAAGCATTGTTTACTACAAATAAAAATAAACAAATTAGCTTTATGCTGTATCCCGCACACAGCATGGTAAACAGAAGAAATCTAGTATTAAGACACTCTATTCCCCACTTTCCGCTGAATTCTAGAGGCATTGTGTGTTAAGTTGTGGAACTGAACGCCGCGCTTTGCCTCCAAAATACTTCATATCATCGAGTGGGGATCGAACCCACAATCAGTCGCGTTTACAGTCACACTTTGTGCCCCTGCGCCACGACTGGCTTCGTTTTTTCATTCTTACAAATAAAGCAAGAATGAAAAGCGAAAAGTAGTATCTAAAGAGTTCAATAACCCTTTCACTTAACGCCTTCGCTTAAGTTATTTTTTATTCGTTTTTCTTACAGATTTTATTAATGAATTTTTCTTGTATTAAGAACTAGTGTGTATATAATATAATATTTACAGTTAGGTACTTATTTAAGGGAAATAGTTTAAAGTAAAAAAAAACACAATCAAAAATTTCTACAAATTAAGTAATTAATATAAAACGCAATAATATTCTTATAAATTGAAAAAAGCCTCAATCGCGTAACATTATGTTCTTGGTTTTCAGCTAGACTGACTGTCATTATATTATGGAAGCGTCGAACTGTATTGTGAATAGTGATATTTACTTCAAAACATCTGCCATATTACGCTAGACCACTGCTTCCCAACCAGTGGTCCGCGGGCCACCAGTGGTCCGCAGAAGCCTAAATATGGTCCGCGAACGATTTTAATTTTATGACTGGGGATGGTGAGGCGAAGTTTCTGTTTGATTATCATAGTAAATTTTTATTATACCTACATGCATATTGGTCCCTGCTACCAAGAATGATATAAAAGTGGTCCTTGATCAAGAAAAGGTTGGGAACCCCTGCGCTAGACTATCTCTTTTTTTTAAATAAATTTTTGGTTCACATGCTAAATTATTGTGTTAAACGACGACAGTCGTTTAACACAATAATTTACTAGTAATCAAACGGACGTAGCCAAGGGCGACCAGCTCTTAGTTTTGGCTTTGTAAATTCTTTTTAGTAAGAAACCTGATGTTGACTTCATTTTATAAATTATTTATATTAATATTATAATTATTATTAACTAGTTTAAATTAAACCACTTTTGATTATTATTCATGTTAATGAGATAGCAACATGCTCAGATATTGTAGATGGCTTATAACATTTAAATAGATTAAAAGAATCTATCCTTAGCGGGTAGCCAGAGAACGGAGCGCCAAACGCTACGGTAAATGGGCATAGTTGGAGATTAAAACCAGACAAGCGCGAGTCGGGTTCACCCACCGAGGGTACCGTAAAAAATTGGAGGTCTTGAGCTTGTTTGAAATTCAGGCTTAGCTTGGCCAAAGCCCTTTCATCTGATCTCACTTGAACTACCGGCTTTAATACCAATTTGGTAAGATAATTATTATATAATTATGGTATTAGGTATACACTTTCTGTTTGAAATATGAATAAATATTATAGTACTAGTAATGTATTGTAAGATGAATACTACAATGTCATCGTAATGAAATAACGATTGTGGTGGTTTTGACTTTCACTCGAGGGAATCATTATGTTTTCATTATATGTAATTCTACGTTCTGGAAAAATAAAACGTTCAGATTCGCTGGTCAACACGCAGTGTCAAATTTGGACGGAAAGTGAAGTACGGAGTGCCTTACTTAACTCTTGACAAAAGATTCCTTCTGCCTACCAAGTGACATTCAATGGTAATAAAATAAAGAACTTTTGAATAATCAATAGTAATAATATACATAAAAACTTCTAAATAAGTTTTGACTTGCTTACAAAAATTCATTATTAATAAATCGCGAATTAAATGTTCCACATTCTTATAACGGGTTCATTCCAGTCAACATTGATACGAATTAAGCAAAACCGTGTTAAATACATAATTCAACATATTAATAGAAATAAAAAAAATAAATTAAATTAGCTTCACGCTGTATCCCGCACACAGCAGGGTAGGCAGAGGGAACCTAGTGTTAAGACACTCTGTTCCCCACTTTCTGCCGAATTCTGGAGGCATTGCGTGTTGAGTGGCAGAACCCAACGCCGCGCTTAACCTCGACACCAGAGCGAAGAAATGGAAATATAAATTTAAGTAAATATTTCATCTCTTCGAGTGGGGATCGAACCCACAACCAGTCGGTTTTGCAGTCACACCTCGTGCCGCTGTGCCACGACCGGCCTCATTAATAGAAATAAATTCTTCAAATTTAATGAAAACAATAATAAATACTAATATTCTTTTTGTAAGAGAATTACCGCCATATTAATTCAAGCTATATAATAATAATTCATTTTGCATTCCATTGATTTCATTATAAATTCTAGAATGGCGCTACTCTATTTTTTATATATATATTTTTAATACTTAGCTAGATTATTAATGCTTACTTGTATGCTATCTAGATACATCTTGGGTAAAATTTCATCAATCACACCCATGTCTTTGGAAAATCTGTTGAGAATACGACCGGAAGGGTTGGTGTCGAAGAAACGCATGGTTGCCGACAATATATTGCTGAACATTTGGTTGTGCAACCTGATTGAACTGCGCATGCACACCCATAAGAACTGCATTGACCTGAAAAACACAAAGATATAAGAAACACGAACATAAAATAAATAATGTATGATAGTGGCTCTTGAAAATATATTTTATCTACTCAATGAGGTTAAGAACATTTCTCGGATAATGGTACAAGGCCTAGCTGATTGTTGTTGACACATTTTTAGACAATAGACATACATACATATCTTTGACAACGTTTATCTAGGCGAAATCTTAGATTTAGATTGGGGCGTGTGAACATGAGAAAGGCCGCATAGTTGCAGCGACAGAGCGTCTTATTGTAAACGTGACAGTCGTGGGTTCGATTTCCGCTTGGGGGAATGATATATTTTCATATTCCCACTCTGGTAGCGCGGCGTTGAGTGTGAAACACTGGGTGCTGCCTACTATGCTATGTTGCGGGATATAACGTAAATCTAAGCTTGTTTACCTGCCAGTAGTGAGTAGAATACATCCAAGAATAGTTATAGCCCAAATGTAAATATAGAAACTGTGGTCGATCGGTTGCCTTGTTTCTTCTGTTGTTGTTAAATTTTTCACTGTTAACGCAGTTTTAAGCATAGTATCAATGACTGATAGGTTTGTGCTCATCGTTGTTGTATCTAGACCGTCGGCCGGAGAGTCTGTTACTATATCAGGGACGGATTCAGTCACATTACTCGCTAGTGTCGCATTTATGTCGGGAGTCACGCTCCTTAATACAACATGTTTACTTTGTCTCGCTTCCACAATATTCATCCTGAAATGAAACGTGTTTAAATTTTGTGTCAAAACAGATATATATATATATATATATATATATATATATATATATATGTGTGTGTATATATAATTTTAAAAAGAAATTAAAACTAGAATCGATATATATTTCTCTGACGGAATATGTCATTATAACAAACATGAATGAAACACTTGAGATAGTAGATTTCTCATTATATTCTTTTAGGTACAATATATTATATTATCACTTAAAAAAAAAGAAAAAGAAATAATATCAAAGTTCAAATAAACACAATATTTACCAGTAGGTAAGCCACAGATCGCCTCCTGAGGTGACAACTTGAGCAAGGACAATAGATAACAGTGTAAAGAATAAGAAAGTCCAGCTTCCTCCGGCCCGGAAATATTTCACATAAACAGAACCGGATACCTTACCTAAACAAATAGCTCTTTTAAAATATTAAATTATATTAAAAAATATTCATTATACGACTTGTGTTTATACATATTAACATGTTGTTCAGCCAGATGGTGATGAATCATTAACATGCTGTCATATTAAATATTATTTAAGTGTATTTAGGGAAAAATGGTTGATTCTTTTAGTATCGTTATCTATACTGTTACACATTTTATAAATCGTTATTTAAATCTAAAGAGATTTTATTTCATTTTCTTGCCGTGTCATCTGACACATTTTTCATTCTGTTTAGTACTTCATATCTATTTATGTAAGCGGTAGGCACACGATAAACGCGGTTTCCCCGTAAGTCTCGATCCCGCATGTATTCCTATTATTTAGTAAAAGTCCCATAAAAATTAACCCGGACAACATATATCAATATCGAGTAAATGACTACGTGCCGACATTCAATTCTTATTAATAATTATATATAGGTACGCATACATCAATTATATACTTTTTTTCTTTTTATAACATCTTATCCCTTAACACGTTTTGTTTCGATTGCTAAAAATGACGTCCAATGTTTGACAGCTACAAACAGAGTCGTTTGTATGAGAAAAGAAAAATGTTATTTCCCTTACAATTTTTACATTTTTTTTTCTATAAGAACCTTCTTTGTCTCTTAAGTAAATTATGAAAAAAAATGCCCAATTGGCCATTGAAATTTTCGAATTTTGCAATTGGCAACCATTTGGCAGTTCATTATCATTTATATAGATGTGTTGATCAGAATTGATAATCGTATATACATATGTGCAAATATGCCATTACGCATATTATCTTATTATTTAGATTAAAAGTTCATATAATATATTTATTATTGTACAAATAATATTTATTAACGTCCCAAAACAATACATCAATAAATTTTTATTGTACTCTTTTGTGCTGTATTATTGATTTTGCAATGTTCCAGTAAAATATTATTTATCTATTGAGGCCGTCGTGACGCAGGGGCACAAGGGAACGCGACGGTTGTGGGTTCAATTCTCACTCGGGGGAATGAACTATAATTTATTAATATTTTCATTTTTTCGCTTTGGCATCACAACGACAAAAGACCGGCGTCTAGTTCCGCAACACGCAATGCCTCGAAATATTCGGCGGAAAGTGGGAAACGGAGTGTCTAACACTAGGCTCCTGCTATATGCGGGACACAGCGTGAAGTTAATAAAAAAAATTATTTATATTACTATATCATCTATAGTAACTAATGAAGGACACAAAGGTTGTTTACTGTAGACAATTTTGCATAATTCTGTACACACACAAATTGGGACCATGACTCGATATCAGATTATGTATGTATATTATAATAATTATGAGAACTAAATTTTAATATTTCAAAGATAATTTTATATATATATATATATATATATATATATATATATATATATATATATATATGTATGTATATATATATATATATATATATATATATATATATATATATATATATATATATATATATATATATATATATATATATATATATATATATATATATATATATATATATATATATATATATATATATATATATATATATATATATATATATATATATATATATATATATATATATATATATATATATATATATATATATATATATATATATATATATATATATATATATATATATATATATATATATATATATATATATATATATATATATATATATATATATATATATATATATATATATATATATATATATATATATATATATATATATATATATATATATATATATATATATATATATATATATATATATATATATATATATATATATATATATATATATATATATATATATATATATATATATATATATATATATATATATATATATATATATATATATATATATATATATATATATATATATATATATATATATATATATATATATATATATATATATATATATATATATATATATATATATATATATATATATATATATATATATATATATATATATATATATATATATATATATATATATATATATATATATATATATATATATATATATATATATATATATATATATATATATATATATATATATATATATATATATATATATATATATATATATATATATATATATATATATATATATATATATATATATATATATATATATATATATATATATATATATATATATATATATATATATATATATATATATATATATATATATATATATATATATATATATATATATATATATATATATATATATATATATATATATATATATATATATATATATATATATATATATATATATATATATATATATATATATATATATATATATATATATATATATATATATATATATATATATATATATATATATATATATATATATATATATATATATATATATATATATATATATATATATATATATATATATATATATATATATATATATATATATATATATATATATATATATATATATATATATATATATATATATATATATATATATATATATATATATATATATATATATATATATATATATATATATATATATATATATATATATATATATATATATATATATATATATATATATATATATATATATATATATATATATATATATATATATATATATATATATATATATATATATATATATATATATATATATATATATATATATATATATATATATATATATATATATATATATATATATATATATATATATATATATATATATATATATATATATATATATATATATATATATATATATATATATATATATATATATATATATATATATATATATATATATATATATATATATATATATATATATATATATATATATATATATATATATATATATATATATATATATATATATATATATATATATATATATATATATATATATATATATATATATATATATATATATATATATATATATATATATATATATATATATATATATATATATATATATATATATATATATATATATATATATATATATATATATATATATATATATATATATATATATATATATATATATATATATATATATATATATATATATATATATATATATATATATATATATATATATATATATATATATATATATATATATATATATATATATATATATATATATATATATATATATATATATATATATATATATATATATATATATATATATATATATATATATATATATATATATATATATATATATATATATATATATATATATATATATATATATATATATATATATATATATATATATATATATATATATATATATATATATATATATATATATATATATATATATATATATATATATATATATATATATATATATATATATATATATATATATATATATATATATATATATATATATATATATATATATATATATATATATATATATATATATATATATATATATATATATATATATATATATATATATATATATATATATATATATATATATATATATATATATATATATATATATATATATATATATATATATATATATATATATATATATATATATATATATATATATATATATATATATATATATATATATATATATATATATATATATATATATATATATATATATATATATATATATATATATATATATATATATATATATATATATATATATATATATATATATATATATATATATATATATATATATATATATATATATATATATATATATATATATATATATATATATATATATATATATATATATATATATATATATATATATATATATATATATATATATATATATATATATATATATATATATATATATATATATATATATATATATATATATATATATATATATATATATATATATATATATATATATATATATATATATATATATATATATATATATATATNTATATATATATTATTGATCGTCTTTTCAACTCATTTTACCTGCTTTTGTTGGATGTATTTATTTTTAATACATAGTACATAGATGTTAGTATGTATTTCAATAGAAGGTAATTAATTACCTGAACGGATATAGTACGTTGTCTCTGTGTCTGAATACGAACGGCTTCTACAGCCTGTTCGGATTGCTCTTCGTCTTCTAGTAACTCTTCGAACAACGGTGTCTTTGACAATTCTTCAAAACTGCCTTCGGACTCTAACTCTCCCTGTTGACAGTTATTTATTTCTTTAGCTTCTCGCTGTACTTGCTATGTGCGAGATAGCAGCGTACGCAGGAAGAACCTGGGAACTTAGTCTCAAGATACTGCCGTTTCCCACCGAATTCTGGAGGCATTGCGTGTTGAGTGGAGAAACTCAACGTTGCGCTTTGTCTCGTTACCAGAGCAAGGAAATGAAAATATTCAATATTTCATTTTCTCGAGTGGGAATCGAACCCACAACCCGTCGCGTTTACAGATCTACGCTTGTAACCCTGCGCCACAACTGGCCTGTAGATACTTATTTGTTATAATATTGCACCAATTTCTCACGTAAAGAAAAGATGTTGTACACCTACAAAGTGAGTTTAGCCCATATTATTTAAGGATTAAGATAACATTTTATTACGAATCATTTTTAAAATTCTGCTATCAAAAATGTTAAGACAATTTGTGAGTAAAATATATTTAAATTTTTACGGTTTAGTAATTTCGAGTGTCTTCATTATATACCTGTTAGTACTTTTATCGCTTCACTTATCAAATACTACCTACCAATAATAATTATAATTAATTAGCAAATATTCCATATATTATATAAAATACAATACAAAGTTTTAAATAAATGTATTGTAAAAATAAAATAAATTTGTTCCGAGAAAGAAATACCTGCTTCAATCTCTCTGAAACAAGGAAGATCACTAAATACACATAAAATCATGAGATAAATCTGTTAGCTGTATTATAAAATTATTAAGCTGACTTTGATACATGAGCCTTGAAAAGTTCTAGATTAACTATTATATTGACACATACTCTTATGATAATTCTGCTGGTATGTAAGTAGATTACATTACCTTGTTTAAGCAAGATAAGATTTAACTAAACTCACTGGAAATATCTTCAGACAAATGGAATTATATTATGCTTGAGGCAATCTCAAATGTAATAAAATCTGTTTTTTAGATAATACACATATCTTAGGTGTTCTACCTACAATAAAAATTAAGTAAGTCGAACTTAATTAATCAACTATTATCCTTTTCCTCTTTTATTTCGCTTCACGCTGTATCCTGCCGCTGAGACACTCCGTTACCATTAAGACACTACCAATTTCCATTTTCCGCCGATTTCTGGTAGTCCTTTGTAGGTATATAATTTTAATAATGTAAAAAAAACAGGTTTACATATTTGCATCACCTATTTATAGTTAGATAACTTTATTAAAACGAATAAAGAACGCTGTAAAATAAAATAATATATTAACATGTTCATTAAATTTGCCATAAAAAAAATCTAAACCAATTTTTATCTAATTCGAATCTAAAAATTACATTATTTTTTACTGTGTGTAATTTCTTTTTAAGCGTTGCTTTAAATTTTAATAAGTTTATAAAAAAAGAAAGGTTAATAGTATTTCTATTACGAGCAGAATACTATATTCCGTCTGTATTTAACGAGAAAGCAATCTTGTTATGTTATGCTAAGTTATCGCCTCCGAAAGGTTAATAATAAATCTCTTATTGAATCTTATGAGTGTCTATATAATAAAATTTCACAATATATTCTAAGTTGGCCACTACAGAAATTTAAAACACCTGTAAAACAATACTACCAAGTACCTAAAGCCTATTATATTGTTCAGGAATATTTACTGTATCTTAATCCAGTATGTATGGAATTAATATCAATTGAATCTCATGTAGGATAGCTGCCATTCTATGTAATAATTAAATTGCAACATTGACATTGAAAAGAGCAACTGTCGAGTTTCTTGCCGTCTCTTCTCATCAGAACTGACTTCCGAGCCGTGGGCAGCTTTATGTTCATTCTACGTTTCAAAAGTGCTTACATAAATCTATTTGAATAAAGAATATAATGGAATTTCAATCTATACATATCTATGACTTCCGTTGCTATGTTAGGAATGTACACAGCAGAAACTACTGTGCGTAGAAAAAAAAATGGAGTGAAGGAATTAAAAGAGAAGTGAGAACGGATTTCCCTAAATACACACAGAAACAGAAAAGTATTTAACTTTTTATATTTCGCACAAACAAAGTTACGGGCTATAACTCATTATCTCATACAAATGATAATTAAATCCCATATTATTAATTATATCGCATATGATTAGGGCTCTAAAAGATAATTTAATCTTATAATAAGTAATTATATCTTTTGTAAATATTAATATATTTACAGTAACTTTGATTTTATTACTAAATGGCCATAACTGCTTATCTACATTAGTTGTGTGCATGCACATATGCAACGATGAGTCGACCAATTTTAATTTATGATAATTAATTATTATGAACAATTTGCGGTGAGGTGACCCACAAAATCCTTATAAAAATAACATCACTATCTTATATATCTCTATATGATGGCTGTGCTAGATAAAAGTCAATCTAAATAATAATAATGAAAATCAGCTTCACGCTGTATCCCGCACACAGCAGGGTAGGCAGAGGGAATCTAGTGTTAATACACTCTGTTCCCCACTTTCCGCCGAATTCTGAAGGCATTGCATGCTGAGTGGCGGAACTCAACGCCGCGCTTTGCCTCAACACCAGAACGAAGAAATGAAAATATAAATGTAAATATATATTTCACTTCCTCGAGTGGGGATCGAACCCACAACCAGTCGATTTAACAGTCACACTTTGTGCCTCTGCGCCACGACCGGCCTCTCATTTATGATAATTTATGATAATAATTATTATATACAATTTGCGGTGAGGTGACCAACAAAATCCTAATAGAAGATAACATTACTATCTTATATATCTGTATCGGTATGATGGCCGTGATAGATAAAAAAACGTCAATCTAAATGATATTATCTAAAAACTATGGTTGCTGTTACTTACGTTCCCTAAAATGATGATTTTATCAGCAGATTTCAGGTGATGCAGTTGGTGGGTGACAAGGATTCGGGTCGAGTGTCGGAGCAGTCCCATTACGCATTCCGACACTAAATGCTTGCCGACGTGAGTGTCGACGGCGGACAGTGGATCGTCGAGAAGGTAGATGTCAGCCTGTTGATAAATTATAATAAATTTTAAATTAACTCGTTAAATTACGAGGCCAGTGCCGTGGCACAGGGGCACAAGCGTGTGACTAAACGCGACAGGTTGTGGGTTCTTACACGAGGAAATAAAATATATAATATTTTCATTACTTCGTTCTGATGTCGAGGCAAATGCGCGGCGTTGAGGTCCGCCGGCGTCTTTAAAATTCGAAAAGTGGGGAGCAAAATGTCTTAACACTGGGTTCCCTTTACCTACCCTGCTAAATGCAGGATACAGCGTGAGGTTGAAAAAGAACTCGTCAAATGTATGTATTAAATGAAATAATAAACATACCACATTTGTTATTTGAGCCACATAATGATATGCGCATCTCATATTGTGACGCATAAGCGTTTTAAATTGTACATTCTTTATTGTTTATGTTTTTTTTGTTATTATATATACATGTATATGGTAATAAAGCTAACAACTGTGAAATTGTAACGAAATATATTTATACATTTTATATCGCTAAGCGCGTCTAATTCTGGGTTTAAGTTTAGGAAATTTATAAAAAAATAGCTTTACACTGTATCCTCCACACAGCAGGGTAAGGGCAGCTAGTGTTAAGACACTCCGTTTTCCAATATCCGCCGAATTCTGGAGGCATTACCTGTTGAGTGGCGGAACTCAACATCGCGTTTTGCCTCGACACCAGAGCGAAGAAATGAATCTCATAATTTATGATATATTTATATATTTTTTTTATTTAAGGCCAGTCGTAGCACAGGGGCGCAAATGTGTGACTGTAAACTTGAATGGTTCTGGGTTCGATCCACACTCGAGAAAATGAAATATAAAGTTAAATTTATACTTTTATTTGTTCGCTCTGGTCTTGGTGCGGCGTTGAGTTCCGCAATTCCAAACGGAATGCCTCCAGGCATCGGCGGAGAATTGAAAACGGAGTGTCCTAACCGTGGGTTCCCTCTGCCCATCCTGCTTCGCGCTGTATTTAGCGTAAAGCTGATTAATTTTAAACATATATCGATCATTTTCGTATGTCATGTATGCTCTGTACATATACACAGGACCAACACCTATTAAATATTATTAAATAATAATCCTTCTATAAAATATTAATAAAAAATATTAACATGTTTAATGATATTAAATATCAGACAATTTATAAAGTCAATACTTTTAACACACTTAAGAATAAGCATATTTTTGTAAAATTAAATGATAATTAGTAAATAGTGCTTACGTTTCTGTAACAAGCACGGGCAAGGCCAATACGGGCGCGTTGTCCGCCACTAAGACTTATACCACGTTCACCAACTAGTGTTGAATCTCCATATGGCAGCTGCTCGAAATCGCGGATCAAAGCACACGCTGTTACTACCTGCAAACATTACAAATATATTTACAACCAAAACATATCTGACGCCGTTGTGGCACAGTAAACGCGACAGTTGTAAGTTCGATCCCACTCAGGAGAATGGATTATTATTTATTTATATTTTTCTTTCCTCGTTCTGGTATCAAGGCTAAGCGCAGCATTGAATCCCGCTACTTAACAGGCAATGCCTCATGCGACGGAAAATGAGGAACGGAGTTAGCACTGAGTTCCCTCTGGCTACCCCGATATAGGTGGGATTAGCGTGAAGCTGATAAAAAATCATCCAATATCCGTAATAGATTACAGTAGAATATAATTATTCAGAAGCAATGTCATCTTTAGTGTTTATAGATAGATACATAGGTATTTAAATAAAATATTATAAATCTTGTAATTTCTATTAATACTTTTTAGTACGAAAACATACTCAATTATAATTGAGGAAATAACAATACACGTAAACCTAACGAATGTGGAAATGTGCATGCATTTGTATTGCAACTTCCTAAAAATAATTTTCTAACATTAAAAACTATTTGAAATATAAAAGAAATATATTATAATATATAATTTTTTAAATTATAATTTTTTTATATTTCTGTAAATAGACTATTTAAAATATATAGAATGTTATTTAGGTCGTCGTATCAGTGTCGTGAGTGAGTATATTGCGAACAGGAGGCACAAGCGTATGGCTGTAACGCGACGGTTGTGTGTTCGATTTCCAAATAAATTAATATTGATTAATATTTTAATTTCTTCGCTCTGGTACCAACGCAAAAGCGCGGCGTTGAGTTCCGCCACGCAACACCTAATCAACACTAACGCCTCGAAAATTCGGTGGAAAATGGGGAATATTATATATAATAAATAAATAAGTTATATGACAAACAGGACAAAGCTCTTTAAATTATTGTGTAGCTTCTAAAGCAAAGGACATGACACAAATACATGAGCACATAAAGTTCATATAGAAGGTAATGTACATAATCTATAGTAATTACTAGATAATATTATAAAGCTGAAGAGCTTCAACGCAAACAAGAGCAACCAACGATTGAACGCGCTCTCAGGAACTAGTGGTTCCAATTAGAGATGTCGGAATTGAGAAAAAATATTGATATATCGATGTTTTATTATTGTAGATATATCTATCAATATATCGGGGAAAAAAATATCGTTATATCGGCTCTCCTTTCGTTTTTTTGTTTTTTTGTTTTTTTTTCAACGGAATATAATAAGGTTTTTTTAAAATCCAAAACAAAAAAATCTATAGTGTAGGATAAACAGAGCCTAGAGTAAAGATGAAAATATATTTAATAAGTAAATTAAGAATAAAATAAACTCAAAATGTGCTATTTCAAGACACAATCAGGAATTATGCTAATTTCCTAACAAATAGAATTCAAAAAACTAACTTTTGCATGTTAATTATTGAATATCAGACCGGAAAATGTTTCAATGTTTTTTTTAAATGTTTTGTAAAAATAAAGATATTGAAGCATTTAAATATAAAATTAGTTAGTTATCGTTTTAATTGACAAAATAAAATATATTGAGTAATAATAGGGGCCAGCCGTAGTGCAGGGACATAAGGTGTTGAGTTCCGCTCAACCCTCAGCCATAATACAAGACTCCATCTGCCTTCTCTTCCACATGCGGGATACAGCGTGAAGCTGAAATAGAGGTTAATAATACTGACCTTCTTATAGCGAATACGATCATATGGCAGACCAAATAAAATATTCTGACGGACAGTAGCCACGAACAGCCATGGCTCTTGACTTGCATATGAAATCCGTGCTCCACCGACTGACATGGTTCCTTGTGAAGGTTGTATTTCACCCAAGATGACATGCAACAGCGATGACTATTGAATAGAAACATATAATTAGTCTCAACAGACTAGTCATTGCAAATTATTTTTTATTATTATTTCTTATAACTAAAATAAAAATGAGGCCAGTCGTTGCACAAAGTGTGACTGTAAAATCGACTGGTTGTAGGTTTGATCCCCACTCGAGGAAATTAAATATTTATTTAAATTTGTATTTTCCTTTCTTCGCTCTGATGTCGAGGCAAGGCGTGGTGTTGAGTTCCGCCACTCAACACGCAATGTCTCCAGATTTTGGCGGAAAGTGGGGAACAGAGTGTCTTAATACTAGGTTACTCTGCTGTATGCGTGATACAGCGTGAAGCTGATTTTTTTTAAATTTTGTTTGAGTAGTAGATCAAAGTCAAATTTCGTGTCACGTAGACCTATAAATTATAACCATTTTAAATACTTTTTTAGCATTAAATTTGTGAAAAAAAATTGAGATTAACTAACACAACTATATTTTTCCAATCACATTGTTGTGTTCACTTTCAACAAATATCAATTGCATTCACAGCGTTGTATTCATTTTAAATTATAAGTTATTTTTGAGAAATTTAATAATGTTAATTTATACTTATACTATGACGTATAAGCAATATACACGTCAATACTAGCAAAATAAATGTACAGTGGAGTGAGATAAAGCAAATAAAATATTTGACTGTAATGTGATATTTCCAACTGCTTAAACTGCTACTATCAGTAGACTTCAAGGCCAAGTTTAAAACTGCCAATATTGTCTCGAAGGTCAGTTACTTGGTAGTTATATGTTAGTAATTTATTAAAATTTTAATATTACTATTAGATTAGATTACGAGTGTGTACTGTGAACGTGTGTGTACTGTAAACGTGACAGGTTGCGGGTTCGATTCCCACTCGATGATTTATTTTTTCATTTCTTCACTCTGGTGTCGAGGCAAAGCATGGCGTTGAATTCCGGCATCCAACGATGATACCATGCAATGATACCAGTAAATGGGGATGGCAGTTCTCCAAAACGCTCAAATTTTAATTTCCTTGTGATTACTCATTAATAGTAAATAATTTTAATAAGATGAATATCGTATTAAATACTTAACTAAATAATAAACAAGGCGTCTAGACAAGTTTGATGATTTAGTATATACAAAAATATATTTTAAGAAAAAACCTTCAAAAAATTGAATATTTTACGTGGAGATTTGGTGTGTTCTTAGCTTATTTCTTTTCAAAAATATTCGTGAATAAACTATATTAATTTTATTTGCTATTTTTAATGAAATAAGTACATACTTAAAGTTTTTAATAATAAAACGTGCTTATAATTTAGGTGTAGCTACACAAAAATCGATCGCAAAAAAAGTTCATAAAAATAGCGTCATTGATCGAGCGAGCTTTTGTTTTAAATATTGCCACGAAAATACGTTATCTAACGTAGTGTTTATTTTGGCTTATAATAATGTTAGCATGCAGAGCTTTAATTTCCGACGGTGCAACTGCCGCCACGGATGCTTTAACAATTTATAAATAAGTCGTAAATTGGATTCTCCTAATTTTAGCACATGAATCGTCATTGATATCTTTATTTACTACTTTTAGATTAAAAATGTTTCGGCAATCGTTAATATATACTTATATTGTCATTTTGAACAAATCTGTAACCAGCAAATTTCACGTACTATGAATAAGTTTTTCATAAAATTCCAACGTGTTTTATGTAAAAACATCATTGGTTGCGACGTCATTGCTAGTACAATTGTAAAAGATGGCAATGACGCTGGAAGAAAAGTAGGCGAAGACAATGATTATTAGCTTTTAGAGTAGACGAATGGGTCTGATTTCAGGCTGTAGTCCTGAATCTTAGACATATTTCTAATAGTACTAGTACTCACTGATGGGTCGTGTGAAGAATTTTTAATGTTTAAACCAGCTATGACTAAAAATTTACGTAATACCTAAATTTTGTTCGTGAATTTTTCTAAGATTTTATTCTTCTGAATCTTCTTGCTATATCACTTACATGGCATTTAGTTTCAGTGTAATGGAAACGTTATAAATAATATTACTGTTTTTAGCATATAGAACAGTACAAAAATAAGCTACTTCAACTTAAATTTTATATTTAGAGTTAATAAAATATATCTAAAATTTAACGATTTCTATTAATATTCTTTAGTTGTTTTTATTTATTTTTTTCATTATTCTTTATTTTTTACATCTCACTTTATCCCTAGCGGGGTAGTCAGAGAGAACGGAGCGCCAACAGCCCTACTCTCTGTATGTTTTACTTCTTCTTTACTTCTTCTATCTATTTACAAATGCCATGTTTTTTCGTGACCTCTGTATATATCTTTTCTCCCGAGCGAGGGTTTGGGAGTTATAAGACCCGATATTATGGTTAGGTTTATCCGCTCTTTACTCAGACGCAGCTGACTTCGATGCATGTCCATTCTTGACATCGAGCATTCCCCCAATATCGATGCTTCCCCTTTTTTGAACAGTTTATTTTAAATCTCAGTTACTATCTAGTTTTTATAGCTCTACACACTGCAGAGGTAAATTACGTTTCACTGGTCTTAAGAATTGGATTTACTTTCTTGTTAGACTTAAATATAGTTTTAATGGAAGCTTTTCTCTTAAAATGCCCTTAAAATGTTGCAATTCTGTCTGTTTCAAAAGTTGTTTTTCGTATGATAGAAGCCCCGGTTGTCTTTCTACTGAGGGTCTTCTGATAACGCTGGAGGGGAGTAGGCATCTTGCTCTGATGAAAGGCATTCTTCACCCATCAAAGCTCGTCCCCTAGGTGTACAGCGTCGCAGAATTGGTAGGCTCTTTGAAATAAAAATTTGCCAATGGTAGATAAACGTGGGTAAGATTCACTATTGAAGTATGTGAGTATGGTTTCTTTGTTAGCTAACTTAAGATCTTTCAGCCCACAAACAAAATGGTAAGAGTCCATGGCATGTTGAGTTTATACCTCGGCGTACCGATTTGGCTAACTATTGAAGATACAGTCAGTTTAGTCTTATTGTGTATTTTCGACAACCTATACAATTTAGGATATTTTACATAACTAGTTACGAGGGATTTAATGTTACATATCTTACGTTTCTTTCATTCTTCTTTTGCAACACCTACGTTTCGCTGCCGTATATCAGCGTCGTTCGTCAGCATTGCACAGTGTTACTAAACGTGCAACTATTCTGTTATTTCACGGTCTCACCAATGCTAGATGCATTGGTGAGACAGTGAAAGCGCGCGTGAAGGCACCGCTAATTCTGTTATCGGCAGCAATAAGCTTGTGCGTCTTTTCTTCATTTCTTTCAAATGTAAGAATAGGCTCTGGTCTTTCTTTCCTTGGGAAGGAAATTTTCCCTCGCACGGCAATTTGTGTCACAGACTTTACAACAAGAGAAGCCATTAAAGTATTGTACCGAGGTAGTCTCCCAAAACATCTTATACTTTTGTCAAATATCTAAAAAAAAATTCTTGGTTTAGGACCTCCTGCGACCTGCTCACTGCTGTAAAATGTGTGGTAAATTAATAAACAACCTTAGGAATTACTAAAATTGCTCGTTAACATTTTATTTCTTTCTTTCTCAGAACTTTCACGCTTCATCTTTATCAGTACTTTCGTTTGGTGCCTTTGTAGCATATCCTTTTTCTTTTTTAAAGAGATTTATCTGAGGCCTTATGATCCAAACGGCCTTTTTTTCTCTACAGTGTCTTTTACTTTATCAACACATTTATCGTGCTTTTTACTATACCTCCTTATCATTTACCACATATTTCTGTCGCTGCTTTTCTTATAGAATTTCCGTTTTCTGTTTCAAAGATGTCTCATATTTTGGAAGTACTTATTCCTCTTTGATCGATGGATCTTAAAACTTCCAGCTTCTTATGCGATAATTCGACTCCAAGTTTGGACGTCTCGTACCTCAAAATGAAACAGACTCCTTATTATAGCAACGATTACATATTGGTCTGTTCCCAAGATAGCATCCTAGGCACTCGTGTGTCCACAACTTAACCTTAAATATACTGATCCGCTAGGAATAAGTCAATCATACTTTTCACGGTGAGAATATAATAGAACGTGAAAATGGATTGATGATGAAGGAAAAGCAAAAAAGATTAATGAAGAAAAAGTGAGCGGTAATAAAGATAGACCTTCGAAAATACAGCATCAAAGATAATGAAGGAGAAAAATCACGTAAAAAGCATGAGGACGCCCCAGATGGCATGTATGAAAAGTTGATGATAGAGGACGAGGTGAAAGAGGTATATAGAGACCGTAGCGTTTGGGGTTCCGTTCTCTCTGACTTTCCCACTAGTATTACAGCGTGAAGCTAAATAAGTAAGTATTTAATTTCAATTATGTTGTAAAGAATCATTATTGGTACCAGCGCTGGAGAAAAATGATTTTTCTCCAGTTGCTTAATCATTATTCTACACTAATCGTCATTGTCCGATTGAACACATTTTTTAAAAATTCCATTTATAAAATAAATAGGGGTTATTCATAGATGCCACTTCAATAAACGTGTATTATAATGTCCAAGCTTACATCTCACAGCAAAATTACGGCTTTACACGCTGGTTTTAAAAATTACACTTTTTTTGGTTAAAAATAACATTTTTAGGAGAACAGCCCGGGAACGGAGTGGCTTAACACGAGTTTCCCTCTGTCTACCTTGCTGTGTGCGGGATACAGCGTGAAGCAAAAAAAAATATAATAAGCCGTCTTCCGTAGTAAATGTGTTACCGTTGTAACACACTACTACGGAACACCCGAGCTGTATAGTAGGTATAAGAACAAGGAAAAAATATTTCCATATAAAATATTAATTTTGTCATCTCTTATATATTTATATAATATAAATTATTTAATTATAATACACGTACATATTATACAATATAAAACATTGTTCTACAGAAAAAGTCAAATGGGAACGTATATAATTCCTAAACTTGATGATGATTCAAAATTGTAATTCACTATGTATGTAGGTACCATTTGGTGCTAGTAGAAAATGCTTTTTATCGTTAAGCGTTCCTTTTACGCATATATTTGTATAAATGACGCATAATAAAGAATGAATAAATAATTTCTTTGCTTAGCTTCACGCTGTATCTCGCACATAGGGAACCCTGGGTACCTAGTGTTAAGACACTCCGTTCCCTACTTTCTGCCAAATTTTTAGGCATTGCGTGTTGAGTGGCGGAACTAAACGCCGCGCTTAGTCTCGATATCAGAGCGAGAAAATGAAAATATTATTCCCACGAGTGGCAATCGAATCAACTACCGTCGCATTTACTGTCACACATTTATGCCATCGGACAACGACTGCGTCGATTAGACAAAATTAATAATTTTTAAATAAAATCTACATACATCATTTTTATTAAATAATATGTTTAATAGAACATAGGTTATAGGAACATAGAACATAGGAACATTAAGGTTTTTGTTAATATTTATCACTTACTATTCACAATTTATTATTAGGCTGGACTACTATAGTTCTACTTTACTTCAAAATCAATTATAGCCCAAAAGCAGGCTATGTGAATAGACGGTTGTCTGTTTGTACAGATGATCAGTTTTTTTTAAAGTAGTAGAAAGAAACTAAAAGAAAGGTTTTGAGTATGCTTGCCGCATATCAATACAGCTGGCATTTGTTTAAACGAACATTTAATTCAAGTTTAAACAAAAGATTTATTAAATGGCCTATGAAATATTAAACTGTGTGCTGTTAAGACGGTTATTATATTAAGCCAATAATATTAAATTAGGTGACGAGGTCAGTTGTGGCGCAGGGGCACAAAGTGTGACTGTAAGCGTGACAGTTTGTGGGTTCGATATTCCCACTCCAGGAAATGAATTATTTAATATTTTAATTTTTTCGCTCTGGTGTCGAGGCAAAGCGCGGCATTGAGTTCCGACACTCAACACGCAATGCCTTCATAAAGTAGTGAACTGAAGTATCTTTAATGGGAACGGAGTGTCTTAACACTAACAGAACAAAAACATTGAATATTAAAATTTTTGTTTCTGCGTTTGTTCACGTTTATCTCGAAAACGGTTTAACCGATTTAATTGTAGTTTTCACTATTGTGTGTCGCTAGTAAACTTCCCTTAACATTTAACATTTGTTTCGTTTTAATCGGTTTATGAATAAAAAGTTATACCATTATAAAGAATTGTTCGACAAAATTGCTATAAATAGCTGTTTTATCGAATTGGTTGAAACTTTACTTTTTAATATAAGTAAAAATAGTGTTTTTTAGCTTCACGCTTGGCTACCCGGCGGCGGGTAGCCCGCATGAAGCAAGGCAGGTTTTTTTATGAGCTTCACGCTGTATCCCGCCCACAGCAGGGTAGGCAGAGGGAACCTAGTGTTAAGACACCCCGTTCCCTACTTCCTGCCGAATTCTGGAGACATTGCGTGTTGAGTGGCAGAACTCAACGCCGCGCTTTACCTCGACACCAGAGCGAAGAAATGGAAATATAAATTTAAATAAATATTTCATCTCCTCGAGTGGGGATCGGACCCACAACCAGTCGGTTTTACAACCACACTTTGTGCCACTGCGCCACTACCGGCCTCATTTTTACATTATACTTGATGTAACAAAAGTTCCTGTATGTATTATAAAAATAAATTATGTCATAGAATTAATGTAGTGTTATCATGAACGGTTATAGTTTATGCCGGGCACGTCAAGGCCACTGTGTTTCCTATGTAGTTTACGTCAAACATTGGAGTTTTCAGCTATTTTACAAAATTTTATTGTTTTATTACAATAAAGGAAATATCTTTTAGTGTAAATATCGATATATATAATAAAATATTTGTTATAATATACAGAATTATGAATGAGTAGGTATAATGGATGCCATGTCATGAAAATGGGTGTCTAATGTCTTAATAGATATGGAGAACATGATTTTAACCAGAGACCGGAGACGTGCTTGACGAAATGAACCTGATAAATAACTGTGTTACAATTATATTTATTATTCCTAATTAATCCTAATTAAAAAATAGTAAATATTTCTTTTTACTACATTGACTAATATGTATAATTGTTATGGTAGTATAATTTATATAAAAAACCATATGATTTCACAAAGAAACCTCTAAACAATTATTTCAATATTAATTAATTATAAAATAACAAATTTTAAAAATATATTTTTTTGTAAAAAATTGTAGTTTATACACAACCCCAACATCTTCCAATGTACGTCCTCAAAATTCAAACTACGCAATTTCATTAATTAACAGAGTTATTCAAAACGAATGAGTAATGTTATCACTAATCAAAGAGCAAAGCCGATAAAAATTAAAAAAAAATTGTACTTTAACTGGAGACTCGTTCCAAAATGGAAAATAACGAAATAGCAATGACGGAGCGAGTGAAGCCGGGTACAGACCACTAGTAGTCTATGACAAAACATATAAGAAGATAAAATTACAAAAACGCAAAAAAATATGAAATAAAACGGTTTTTATTTTTAAACATTTTTAAAGTGTTATTCCACACTTAGGAAAGAAAAATACTTATTTAGAAAATGTATAAAAATTAGAGCGTAGCGGGACTCGAACCCGCGCCCGCAGGACCTGGTCGGTTTCCAGGAGGCGCGGGTTCGAGTCCCGCTACGTTCTAATTTTTATACGTTTTCTAAATAAGTAAAATGGTTTTTAATAACATAAAATATTGTGGTTTGAAGTTCCGGTATTATAAAATAAGTCATAAATCGTAAGATCCACATATCATTTGTGTAAAGATAAAGACGCAAAAGCACGTCGCGTGCGCCTGAGTACAGATATCTATATATAATATAAGTATATACGTTACACGAGCGGTCGTATCGTTCATCACTAAAGACGCCGACCTTCGTTTACATTTTTTATCAACTCCCGCCGGCATGATTAACTAAAAAATTTAGAAGTTTAATAAATAGCAATTATTATTTACCATTATTATCTATAAAATTCAACCTTTTTTTTCTTACACGCAAGTCTGTTTCCAGCAAAATTTAATAATTTAAATGTATTGAAATTGTATTCATTATAATTTATTAAATTTACACGAAACAAAATATGAAAACATTTAAAATGAATAGTTTTTGTACTATTATTACTAGATACATTTTTATATTTTCTCATATTTTTTGTTTTGTACATGTGAAAAATTTACCAATGTCAAATAATTTTATCTTAACGAAACGTTTTTAATAGATTTAGTCCAAGATGTAACTAGTTATTTTTACATATAAATATAACGTAGTGATAAAATGTCAGTCTTGATCTTTGATGTACCTATTTGTGACTTAGATTAGATCAGTGATACTTATTAAGAAACCGTATAAAAATTTTGAACGTAGCGGGACTCGAACCCGCGCTTCCTGGCCCGCTCGAGCTTTCTAAATAAGTATTTTTCTTTCCTAAATGTGGAATAATACTTTAAAAAATGTTAAAAATATTAGATTAGTGATGTTTTAAAAGGTTTTATTTAGCTTAACTTCGTCGTGGGTCAAATCTATTAATTAAATACTAGAAAAACTTTAACCTCTTCCTGTAAACACGCAATGCCTCCAGATTTCGGGGGAATGTGGGGAACGGAGTATCTTAACACTAGATTCTCTCTGCGTACCCTGCTGTATGCGGGATACAGCGTGAAGCTGTTTTTTTATACATTTATATGTAATTACAATACCTACTAATAATAATTGAATGAAATCATAAAAAACTAAACGTTCAACCTTGGATATGTAACATTATTACAGTTCTTCAATTTAATAAACAAACTAACTGCGAAAGAATATTAATAATAAGAAAAAAAACAACCATTACCTTCCCAGATCCAACAAGGCCCGTGACTCCAACAAATTCCCCTGGGCGTACCGTTAAAGAAATGTTCCTCAAAGTTGGAACAATAGGATTTGATTGCCAACTAGCTGTCACATTTGTCAGTACCAGGCCCGTGGATTTTATACTTTCTTTGTGTTTCTCTACACCATTGGTTATAGCGTTTGCTCCTATTCCATTTATTTTGTGTTCCTCCAGTTCTAATTCTTCAAGACATAAAAATTCCTAAAAGGAAAATAAAATGCTATAGGTAGTTATGTCATATTTATATATAGTACGAAGCGAACGATCGTGTTGTTGGTTCGTTTCTCATTCGAGGAAATTAAAAGTTAAATATTTTCGTTTCTTCGCTCTGGTGTCAAGACAGAGGCTCTGCTTACCCTGGCTACAAGCTACTCCTACTCGAGAATGTGGATGGATCTTGCAGCCTCCACCCACGAAGCCTTGTCCTGAGAGCTTCTAGAAGGCGGATCTAAGGGTTCCATGCCTCAATCAAAAATAGAAATAATTCTGTATATCGTATCGTATCGTAATCGTCTTAACTTTGAAAATTTATCTTCGGAAGGTCATATATTTCATTGTGGGTTAGAAACGCTAATAAAAGGAAAATAAACCAGCGGCAAAATGAGAGAAAAAAATATTTTTCTCTTATTGCAACTTCAAATTAATATCTAAATAAATATTACAAATTTAATATCAAAGGAAATACTACAAAATGCGATATTGATGCAAATAACTTCAAATATCATAAAAATGTTTTGATTAAATAGTTTTTTCAAATTTAAAAGCCCAAGCTTCTTGACCGCCAAATCAAATATCCATATCAAAAAGGAATATAATAAAATAATTTTAACTTCGTTTTAATTACCTCAAGCCGTCTAATGGACACTCGGGATTCAGCGAGAGATGCCAACGCCAGTGGGAAAAATATATTACAAGCCAGCTGAAGTAAATTATAGTACTGAACTAATGAGAAAGTGATTCCAGCTCGAATATCGCCCCCTATCAGTACAAACGTAGTTATTGCAGCAAACAATATGAACCTCTCAGTGAAAACACTGAGTGCAGTGGAAAACCCTTTTATAAAAGATGTTCGCAAGATAAACTTTACTTCATATCTGTAAATAAATATAATTAATTTAATATCACAATATATTATTTATTACCCATAAATTCTAAGTAAATGTCGTTTAAGCTTTTATACTTTTTTATACACGTATTCCAACAATTGATGGAAGAATTGATAGATTGAAAATTGTCAAATCGAAGTTATTATTTAATTTTTATGTGAATAATAATAATAATTAATTTTTGTGATTGTATCGAGACCGACTGGTTGTGGGTTCGATCCCCACTCGAAGAGATGAAATATTTACTTAAATTTATATTCCATTTCTTCGCTCTGGTGTCGACGTCAAGCGCGCCGTTGAGTTCTGCCACTCAACACGCAATGCTTCCAGAATTCGGCAGAAAGTGGGGAACAGAGTGTCTTAACACTAGGTTCCCCCTGACTACCCTGCTGTGTGCGGGATACAGCGTGAAGCTGCTGTATCGAATTATTAAATCAAATATGAAAATTGATGTTTGTACTCACTTGCGCAACTTATCTACTAGTTTCTCAAATGGTTTCTCCCAGGCATACATTTTGATTACTTGGACGCCGTTTACCAGTTCACTCATAACTTTGACCCTCTCATCTGTACGTTTCGCAATCTTTCCTCGTAACGAACCTTGGAGGCTACTTAAATATGCTAGAAAAACAAAATTAAACAATAGTAACCGAGCGGTCTTTCCCGGTAAATTGGTGAATATTTAGACAGCAAGAGCACGGTATCTCAGATAACATTAAATATAAGCTATTTTTTTTATATTTAAGTATAAAAAAAAACAAAACATATATTTTATAAAAGGAACATTCGTTTTACTAATTTGAATTTACTCATATTTCTATGGTAACATAGCTACAGCAATGAACTTGAAAGTTGAAATAAGTATTGATTATGTGAGTCCTTGGGCTACATTTCGTTCATTACTGTCATTCATTACTGTCGCATACATTTTCCGCGTTGCTATCAGCCGGTTTAATATTATTTCAATATAAAACCAATATAATTGTTCTTATTAATATAGTTCCTATTAAAATATAATATATATTCAAATATTGGGAAGTCATTGACTAGCAAATATATTTTAGACAATTTTATGTAAACTTAAATATTATTAAATTTAAAAAATAATAATCAAAAGCGGGGATTTACCTTGCACTATGACTGTTTGTAAAAATATGACTGCGAGTGCGGCAAAAGTTGCCCAGCCAATATGTTGCCAGACCAAATATGAGACGACGGGCACAACAATAGGCATTACCCAAATATAGTTAAGATATAAGGCCGCTATATCAAAACGATTGACATCGTTTGACATCAGATTAATTACCTGTCCCGATTCAGTTTTACTTATACCAATTCTGTTGAGTTTCAAGATCTTAAAAAGAAATATTTTTTTTTAATAAAACATCATTGAAGAAACGTTATATCCGTTTTCATATCTTTATAGTCTACACCTATAGACTAACACAGTTCTCAATGTTCCACACAATAAAGCGGAATACGATAAGCATCGACTAAAGTAAATCTTTAAACAATGTCTCGTAAAATTTACACATATATATATATATATATATATATATATATATAATATGTATACATATAGTATACAAATTATGCATAAGAATGTTGAGTATTGCATTACAATGTAGTTAATAATACGAATTAATACACATATAATAGTACTTATATAATGAATTTAATGTTTTGGCCAAATCTGTCAAACTATGTGACCTTTGAGATAAAGATATAGTGTGTCTAATTGTCCAATATAAACTGCTGCTATGGTACGTAGCGGGTACATTTTTTTTATTCATCTACACGATTTTAAAGATAAACAAAAATTAATTGTAGAAATTAAAATGTATAAATAATATTTTAATTACTTCAAAGTACAGGATATTTAAAACTAATAAATCATTATTTGAAAATTAATGATTGCCACTTTTTTCTTAGCTGGCACCGTAGCCTTGTGACCAAGGACTACTGCAAAGTATCCGAAACGTCGGGTTTTCAAAAATGTATAACAGTATACGCCATGAATCCGGTTTAAGAGTCTCATTAAATTATTTTGACGGGTTAGCATTGTAAGGAAATTTTTTCTCTTGTAGATCTACAAATACCGGTCTACAAATTTTGTAGTAGTGTTCGAAAAATAAATAACAAAGCGATATATCTATTCTTTAAAGAATATTACGACGGACAGATTAGCAATACAATTTTACGTCATTAATGTGATGTGATCTGACGATTCCGGAAGTTCTATAGTATAAAGTATACTATTAATATAATATATATATAAATAATTATAATCTAGAGGCCAGTCGTGGCGCAGGGGCACAAAGTGTGACTGTAAAACCGACTGGTTGTGGGTTCGATTCCCACTCGAGATGACATATTTACTTAAATTTTTATTTCCATTTCTTCGCTCTGGTGTCGAGGCAAAGCGCGCAATACTTCCAGAATTCGGCACAAAGTGGGGAACGGAGTGTCTTAACACTAGGTTCCGTCTGTCTTTCCTGATGTGTGCGGGATACAGCGTGAAGCTTATAATATATAAAAAAAATATAATCTAAAGGCACAAGATGAGTTCTATAAGAAAAATATGGCAACACATCCTGACCTAGTTACTATCATATTTGACAAGAGGCCAAAGCTATATAGAGCCATACTTTATCAGGGTGGAAAATAACACCCTCGCGATTTGCCAATTCAATGTCAGTTTTCCTTGAACTGTGCTGCCCTACTTGGCGAGTTGAAAATAAATGTTTGAAATTACAGTTGGGTTTCGGTATTGTCTTTTATGATCATAACTAACTGAGATTTTTTTTTTTATTTATTTAAGATTGATAACTCTGAAAATGCTAACGTGAACCACTGCTTCTAATTGAAAGAATATTATAATGGATAGTCCATTTATGGAGGAAGGCTATAGATTATTACATCAATCTTTTATGGTTTCTAAATTACCCACTTTAACTGAGTTAGTTACTTCGAGCACTTAGATGTGTCATGTGTCACGCATAGGTCTTGTCACGCATGCATGTCACGAAACGCATATAAAAAGAATTATAAATATTTTTTATATGCTTTACTAAAATGTTTAAACTTAGTAATTTAAAATTACTAATTTTTACATTTTAAATGGAACTATTTTGGAATATTTAATTTGGAAACCCAAAATGTATAATCTTAAATATACGCGATTAATCCGGTTAAAATAGTTTCATTTAAAATGTGTAATAATCGTGAAAATCAAAGAACTTATTATACTAATTTTTAATCTGAGAGGCTTTTTTTATTCAATTTCATAAAAAAGAAACTAAAATTAGATACTAAATTTATATTCAAAATGATGTTATCGTGTTTTAAGATCGATTGAGCCATACGACAGTTTATCTACACTAGGCCCGCGCATGCCAGTGGAACTGAACAATGCTATATTTTGTTATGAAGGTTATATATTAGCATAGTAATGCAAAGTTCATTGATAGTTAATAAGGACAAATGTAGTGATTTTTAAATTGATTTTTCTAGCTTCACGCTGTATCCTGCAAATAGCACGGTAGGCAGAGGGAACCTAGTGTTAAAGCACTCTGTTTTCTATTATACTTTTCGCCGAAGTTGCGAGGCATCGCGTGAATGTGGGACTCAAAATACAAGAAGTTGTCTTGGAGCACATTTCTCAACCAATCATGTTTGAAAGTATGAGGCAGCAAAGAAAAAATCTTTTGCAAAATTTTGCCGCTTTAGGCTACCAAGACCAGTTGTAACTTTACAGAATAACACCAAAATAGACTAGTAACTAGAACCTAGTCAACGAGTAGAAGTAAGCGGCTTAATGTAAGTTTTAAATCAAGTTAATAATTTATCTCTAATGCTTGAAGTACAGCGACTTTAAAATAGAATAAATACGTTTTTGACAATAGTTAAAAACCACAACTAAAATTCTTTTAAAAAAACTACACCAATACAACAGCTTATAATAAATAATGTAGGACACATCTACATCCTTATTAGGACACAGCGCTGCATACGTAAATTTGTGGCCAAGTTGGAAAGTACCACTAAAATATATAAACATACCAAGCCAATGTGCCTAAGTGAAGATTGATAAGATTTGTTATTAGGTTCAGTAAAAAGTATGAGTTTTCGAGCGTTTTATTTACAATATCTTTCAAAATACTAATATATTTTTGATAATATAGACATTTTAGAACAATTTATAATAAAATCGATTAAAGTTTATAAGGAAAGAAATTTTACCTTTCTAAATAAAAGTGAACACGCGGCTATTCTAACACGCATCCCTGAACAACCTTGTAAGAGTTGTAAGTGATTCAACATTATGGCAGTTAATATTGTTGATATATTCATAGCTAAACTATAAATATGCGCTTTTTTATACGAATCTGGTGTTTTTTCTCCGGAAAAATATTCTATAAATAGAGCTAGCGTAAATGGAACCAGCGGCCTGTAAAAGACATTATGAATGTATAACGTAATAATATAACAAAAAACAAACTGGTTACTTTGGTGAATATTTCTTTAACAGTAAGGTTTTCCTAATGNGAGTAAAACCTTACTGTTAAAGAAATATTCACCAAAGTAACCAGTTTGTTTTTTGTTATATTATTACGTTATACATTCATAATGTCTTTTACAGGCCGCTGGTTCCATTTACGCTAGCTCTATTTATAGAATATTTTTCCGGAGAAAAAACACCAGATTCGTATAAAAAAGCGCATATTTATAGTTTAGCTATGAATATATCAACAATATTAACTGCCATAATGTTGAATCACTTACAACTCTTACAAGGTTGTTCAGGGATGCGTGTTAAAATAGCCGCGTGTTCACTTTTATTTAGAAAGGTAAAATTTCTTTCCTTATAAACTTTAATCGATTTTATTATAAATTGTTCTAAAATGTCTATATTATCAAAAATATATTAGTATTTTGAAAAATATTGTAAATAAAACGATGATGCGAGTCATCATTTCTGCCAAACCAGCCATTTCAAAAATTCTTCGAAAACTACATTTTAATCCACTTTAAACACAAATCTGTTAAATCATTTTATGATCTAAAACAGGATGTCGTCGACATAAAATTACAATTTACAATTGCGGAAAAAAATAGTACCCTACTTAGAACGTAAATAATAAATATGTATTTAGAATTACTTAAAAAAATTATTGAGGACAAAATAACTAAAATTGTTGTGAATATATTTAATTTCACGAAAATGAACTAAGTCGTTTTTATGGCCCCTATTCATAAACCGACCGACGGATCAATCTTGATATGCTGTTTCCATTCATACTTATACATAAAAACGGTATCTTAAGATCGATTTCAGACTTGAGATCGATTTATAAATACGGACCTATGTTTATCAATTAACAAAACAAACAATTTATCTCCAAGCTCTTAACAATGTCAAATCAAAATAACAATTTGGATATTAGTATAAAATTATCAGCTGCTTATTAGTTGGTAAAGGCAACACCACAAAAAAATATAGTTTTCTCGTTTCTTTCGTTTCTTTATAACAACGTAAATTATCGTAATTAAATTTAATTAATCGATTTTTTTTAATATAATATATTTTTTTTAATAAAATTATACTTGAAATATAATATTTATATTATTAACAAACTCGTGTAAAAGAAGGTCGATATAAATATCAGAAAACGTTTTATTTTGTTTTAAAAACGTTAAGCGCTTCCGAATTCTAACATCAGATGTGATACGCACGAAGTTTTCATATCTTTATGTGTATCTCATCGCTTCGTATTCTCTTCGTTTCGAATTCATCGTTTGGTATTCTCAAAATTAAAAGCTATTTCTTATTATAAAATCTTTGCTGCAATTAATAAAATTCAAATTATTATCGAAAATACTTTAGTCGATTTAATTTTATCGTCGTTTCGAAAAAAAACAGCATTGAACCGCGAAAATACAGGCTATACACTGTGCAAAAATCTTTGTTAATAAGTTAAATACTTCACAATTTTTATAATTAAAATTTTACACCTGATTGAATTTGAATTTTCGATATGTAAAAGTAAGTTACTGTGTGCTCATCTGATACCTCACTTGAACTAGCGGCTTTAATACCAAATTTTGCCCCCCTTTTAAGGCTATTATTTTTTAATAGGATTTTACTACAAATGTATAGTTTCAGATTTTTTCCTGAACTTGTACTATCTGTAGATGCTAGCTGCCAAATTTCATAATTTCTAGGCCAACTGGAAGTACCCTATTCATTTTGATTCCCTTATAGTGTCAAAATACGCGTTTTTGCGATATAAACGGCAATATCTTTTTTTAAGTAAATAAAGAAATACGTTTCTTTTAGAAAATCATGGAGCGTAGATGTGAGTATATGGTTTGAATTTCAACTAAATATCCAAGCGCTCCTGAGACAAAGTGTCTTGGCAGACAGACAACAAAGTGGTCTTGTAAGGATTCCTTTTTTCCTTAACCGAATGGAACCCTAAAATTGTAGCTTATTTGGCAGAAAAAGCTATCATAGATTATCAATCAGTGATCAAACTGAACCTTAAGACTTTTATTTTTTACTTTTACGACTTTCATACTTTTTGTGCGTCTTCCGAACCACTGCCATATTCAAAAAAACAATCTAAAAAAACCTAGTGCGCAGATTTCTTTTAAATTTAAAATATCAAAGCAAGAATCGGTAATCAGTCTGCCGCTTGATAAAACTAAATAATCATATTCAAGCTACATAAGCCTTCGCTATGACCATGATATGACCTTCAAGTTATAGTGTCTTTACAAAGGATCTAAATAACTAAAATAACTTTTCAATTAAAATTAATTATATTGTTTTAATTTAAGTATATATCATAAATATTTTACACGTAATAATCGATATTTTTTGATGAATCTACTCGTATCTCTTAACAAAATGACTTGTTCTTTAGATATGATCCAAGAAAATGATCCAGACTACCAAACAGAACTCGTCGCTGCACTTTTATCTTTGTAAAAAAAAGTATATTTAAACTGAATGCTACTTTCGTTTATTATTATTACAATTAAATATAGCTAAGGTTTTCACCACTTTATGTCGCCGCTTCTGTATTATGTAGTAATTTAGGCTAGCATTCTGTCGTTGACTCCGGATATCTTATATGCTTGCCAACATTTGATAATAAAGCAAATAAATGTGAAAATGTCATCAGATACTCCAACCTGACAATTATGGCATAATATCAATATATGAACTAGCTTTACATTTGGTAAAAATGCTGTGCGTAATAAAAAAATATTTATTTTATCAATATAGATATATTTAAAAATTTATCAGAGCGAATCTGATTGATATATTTTATCTTTGGAAATTCTCACGTCTTGTTTTGTTTTGCAATAAGAATAAATAATAATGAGGCCAGTCGTGAGTCGTGGGTTCCCGCGGTTGTCGATTCGATTCCCATTCGAGGAAATGAAAAATTTTCTATTTTCATTTCTTCGCTCTGGTGAAAAGGCAAAGGCTTCTGGTGAAGGGCTGCATTGAGTCCACTTAACCCGCAATGCCTTTAGAATTCGGCGGAAATTGAGAACAAAAGTGTCTTAACACTAGATTCCCAGCTTCCCTCTGCCTACCCTCCTATGTCTGGGATATAGCATGAAGTTAAAAAAATATATATAATATACGCAAGCAGTAAACAACTTAAATAAGTTCTTAAGATGAGGTATGTACTAATAAAATAATGACAATAACATTTTATAAGAATTTGTCATATACCAAGCGCAAAGAAGACCAAGATTATTATTATTATTATTTTAACGAATTTATAATGAAGAAAGAAATTAACGTCAACTTCACCATCTTTATAACTATCCTATAATATTTCATAGCTATTATTTTGAATTTTATAGCGTCAATTAAAAATAAGCTTGTTTAGAATAAAGCATTAAATAAGCACCAAAACTGTTAGCTTTCATTAAGTAAAACATAATGAAAGCTAACAGTTTTGCTTAAAATGTTTAAATCGGCATATATAATAACTTAATATACTAATGTATACAATAGTATACATTAGTATATTAAGTTATATTTATATTACGTCGTCGGCTTGCCTACACTCGACTTCTCGTCGGATTATCTGTATATCCCGTTCTGAGGCCTTCAGAAAAAAGGATATACAGTCTTTCTACCTCCTTCCTCTTCTACGTGCATTTATTGTGTTTTTTTTATATATATTATATATGTATCTTTTTTTTAATATATATTATACTTATTTACAATAAACTTATATCGTAGTCGATAAATTACAATGTTTATTATAACTTAGAACTAAAATATTTATATGTGAATATTATTATACGAAGATTATGTAAAGTACATATTTGTCTCTGTGGTAATAAAATCTAAGAACTATAACTATGTTTACTACTTACTGTTCTCATGTATTCTCATGTGTCGTTTACAACCAGCTTCATTAAGCCCAATTGAAATACTTTAATATCAACTCAATTGCTTTATAAGATCGTTTTAACGTATCACTTTAATGCCGCTAGGCATATTCGTGTGAGCATTTCTTGCGTAATAATACGCTTACTTTTGTAAAATAACGAAACCAAAACAAAGACTGACACAGACAGATGTTATTTATTCTTGTGTTTATGTAGTTTACATTTCCAATGCAAATAAATTAATAGTAAATATAATACTTATTTTAACTTTTAGCATTTGCCGCCTTTACAGCATAGATAATATACAATTTTTTAACTGAGTACTGGGTGTAATACATAATGTTTAAAAAAAAATAAAAAATTACGTGGTTTTTAATTCAATCAGGTATTTAGATTCATTTACAACAAAAATAAATGGATATTTAGTAAATAATAAATAAGCAAATGACATAAATTCTTTAAACTTTAAGCTATTTTAAAAGTAAGTTCAAATTTCTACAATACCAAAAATAGATGGAATAACATAATATGGGTATATTATTTTATTAGGTTATATTTTCTAGATATTGAGATAATGAGATTGTGGTGGCCAGTCCTTTTTATTTTTCTTTTTCTAAGAATTTTTAGTTTTCTTGGCCGTATGTTTAGGGTTATTGTGCTGCTGAAAAAAAATAATGTCAAAAATCTTGTGATGACAAGCAAATCATGAGGCTTGTGAGAAAAAACGTAACTCTTATAAACCGTCCATAGTTTCCAAGAGGCGCGGATTTCAAATTTTTATACGTTTTCTAAATAAGTAGTCTCAAAAGAAAAAACGGAACCCTTATGCCACTTTGTTGCTCGTTTATCTATCTGTCAAGACCATTTATCTCAAGATTGCGTAGAAGTATCAAATTGAAATTAACATCAAACATCCAAGTCTACGGTCCCTCGAAGCTTATAATATAATTAGTCATAATTTTGAATTCGACTTCAAAATTAATCATAATTTTAAAATCGAAATTGTTAAAGTTAAAACAATGTATGTTTATTTGTCAGTGATTATTATTTACTTTGTATATTTATTTTTTCTTTGTATGTTTATTTGTCAGTGATTATTATTAACAAATTATTTAAATAATCGTGGATACAAAATAATAACATCCTTATCATTTACTTTAAAAGTCATGCTTCTATATCTATAGGTCATTGACAAATCTGCTAACGATGGTTGTAAACGTTTTATAATAAATTCACGCTACAATTCCATGGAAATAAAATAATTATGAAGCGGAACTATTTTTATAAATGTTATAATGTTAACTTAAATATTTAATGCTTATTAAAATAATATATTGTAGGTATATCATTAATTATTGTATAGAAACCGCAACGGCCATAAACAGTAAACACGGTCCTCTTATCAGTCAGCCATGCTCGTATTAATTGAGCTTTTAACATATTTTAATAAAAACGTTTTCAAAATCACTATAACCCTAGTTTTTGGTGTTTTCTTTTAACACGTTAAATACTATTATTTTAAAAAAAATAAGAATATTCCTACGTGGTACTAAAAGCATATTGACACTAACATGATAAGATAAAGCTTGAACTACTGAAGGCGTTAATTTTATTAGCAATTTTAAATCAATCCATATTTTTATTTTTGCTAAATTAATAAATAATTGTACAAAATTTATTAATAATTTTATGCCTCCATACACTTGAAAGCTAGTATTTTTTTCGCTTTTTTTTGTTTAGTTAAATTTGTTTAAGTTATATACAAAATTAATAGAAGTACATATACTGGTAAAAATTCTTTAATTCGTATCACGTTTACCAAAATTGAATAACATTATGTTATTATTAGCATTTGATACTGATATCTATATACATATATAATGAGTAATTTTTTAATTTTTTTTTGTTTAGTTAAAATTAGCTTCACGCTGTATCCCGCACATAGCAGGGTAGGCAGAGGGAACCTAGTGTTAAGACACTCCGTTCCCCACTTTCTGCCGAATTCTGGAGGCATTGCGTGTTGAGTGGCAGAACTCAACGCCGCGCTTAACCTCGACACCAGAGCGAAGAAATGGAAATATAAATTTAAGTAAATATTTCATCTCCTCGAGTGGGGATCGAACCCACAACCAGTCGATTTTGCAGTCACACCTCGTGCCGCTGCGCCACGACCGGCCGGCTTTGTTTAGTTAAGTAAGTATATTCACATACAAAATTAATAAAAGTACCTATACTGGTAAAAATTCTTTAATTCGTAGCACGTTTACCAAAATTGAATAATATTATGTTATTATTAACTTAAGTTTTATATTAAAATTAGTAATGACTATTCAAGTTTATACCTACAATATCATTTAAAATTTTATATATACATGTATAATTTTAAATATCAACTTGAATAGTCATTACTAATTTTAATATAAAACTTAAATTTATTATTATTCTTATTACCTAAGCATTTACTTGTACTTATAATATAATTTTGAAAGAGAAACTCAATTTAGTATTATTAAAATAAATTAATGGTAAATGGTAAATAAAGTCCGTCCGTCTGTCTGTCTATCTGTCTGTCAAGGCCCTTCTCTCAGGAAAGCTTGGAGCTAAACTACGTTCAACTACGTCGCCAATACCTAGGACTCGATTTCGTGAATGAGGCGTGTGCGGCGTTATCGCTTTGATAGGTTTGTGTCTGTGTGCTTCATTCTTAACAAATGGCGTTATATTTTACAACGATAATTTTATTATTTATTTCGTTTGAAAAAATCACATTTTCATTTTTGGGAAAATTTCTTTTGTTTTAATTATATTAGGCTTGTATAAAGTAGTTAAAAGTGTGCATTCAATTAAAGTAGTGATGACAAAAATACTCTGTATATACAATGAGACTTACAATATGACATATTTTAATTAATTATGTAAATTTTCTATTTTATGCACCGCCCACTTTTATACAACTCCAATATCCAAAGATTGCCTGGAAGAGATCGTTTTAAGCGATAAGGTCGCCTTGTTGTTCTTTTTTTATTATTTTTTAAGTTTATATGTTGTTTTGTTTTTTTTAAATATGCATTAAAGTATATTTATTATTAATATATATTATGTATATAAAATCTATACTAATATAATAAAGCGGAAGAGTTTGTTTATTTGTTTCTTTAAACGCCAAGATCTCTGGATCCACGGGTCGGAATTACTTTGTTTTTGTTCTGTATGAAAGCAACATTCTTCAGAAGTACTATAGGCTATATAACATTACGTTACACATATATACAAGTAACTAATGTATTAGTATATTACCTTACTTAACGCATACATGGCGTGCGCTGACTCAACCTTATGAGATACATAAAAACAATGTTTAACAAAAATATTGATTGTTCTTTAAATAATGTTTAAGAAAGTCCGCGATGGTATATGTCTATCTCTGAAGGTTGGGCAAAAGTAACCATTTTAATTAATTTACTTTAAATTTCTAATAACATTCTAATAAATAATTAAGGAGATGTCATTGCTTCGAAATGACCTAGCCTTCGGACGGCATAGTACAACTGACGCGAAGGGGCAGATGACGTTGACAGTTTTATAAATTTTCATACATTTTCGAACTATTGTTAATTTTTGTGTCATTATTTGCTGTTTATAATTAATTTAATAGGTCGAGAGACCTAGAACATAATAAATTACATTTTGGTTCTTTTCTTCTTTTCTTGGTGTGGTGTAAAGTTTAGTCCCGCGCGACATTGCCCGCTACTTTTTATTTAATGTTTATCTATACTATTGAAAAAACATTTATATTGAAACATATTTATATTGAAAACTTATAATAATAACTGTCAAGGAAATTTAATAAAAATAATTTTCAGGTTTTATCTATACTAATATAATAAAATGGAAGAGTTTGTTTAAACGCTAAGATTTCTGGATCTACTAGTCCGATTTACTTATTTTTGGTTTTGTTTGAAAGCTACGTTTTTCAGAAGTGCTATAGGCTATATAATATTATATGGTGTACGTATTAGTATTTTAAACATTTTTAAAGTGTTGTTCCACACTTAGGAAAGAAAAATACTTATTTAGAAAACGTATAAAAATTTGAACGTAGCGGGACTCGAACCCGCGCCTCCTGGAAACCGACCAGGTCAAAAAAGTCCGCGATACGGTATATCTATCTCTTATAAATAAGTCACAATAAGATGTTTTGTGAATAATTGAACAATTTTCAATTATCGTTAATACAAGGTGATATTTCGTTTTTTTACTTGATAAAGATATTGAAACGTTTTTTATTTGATAAAGATATTGAAACTAACGAGCGAAAGTTATTCCAACATCAATGATTTTTTATGAAGAAATGTCTTTGTATTTTATAGCATATAATTTGAACGTATACTTTTTGATAAAATATACATTACATCATTACATCAGCTTCACGCTGTATCCCGCACACAGCAGGGTAGGCAGAGGGAACCTAGTGTTAAGACACTCCGTTCCCCACTTTCTGCCGAATTCTGGAGGCTTTGCATGTTGAGTGGCANCGGTTTTACAGACACACCTCGTGCCGCTGCGCCACGACTGGCCTCTATATATATTAATGATAAAATATAAATTTTAAATAATTCAACGCTCCGTTTACGGCCGCAAGCATAGACACGAGTCCAGCGGGGGGCGCCTTTGCCGCCGATTTCGTCCTCGCAAGCAGTCATGTTAGTGCTTGCACTTTCTCAAAATTATTGTATTTAAATTATATTGATTATGGAAAATGCAGGATAATAAAACAATTATAAGTGGTATGCGGGCGAAGCCGCGAATGGGCCGCTAGTATTGATATACATTGCAACCTCGATTTAACGATACTGAAAGGAATCAGAAAATAATTCGTTATATCAAATAATTTGTTAGATTGAGGTTCATTATAAGGTTAGGAAGGAAAACGAATCGTAATTCGTTTTAACAAGGTTAAAAAAATATATTGATCTCAACAGTGTCAAACATAAGTGTTTACATATACTGAACGCCAAACAATAATAACTGTCTTACGAAATATTTAACAAATTTGAACCGGTCGAGACATGAATTTAATATGAAATTGGATGAAATAAGTTGATTGGATGAAATAAGATGAAATATGCTGATGACTTATATTTAAGAATGATACATGATAATAGAATAGATTACACTAGGGTTGCCTAGAAGAATCCTGCCGCAATCACTTTTATTAAAAAATTTAGTAATGCATTTTTGGAGAAAATTGCACTCATATGTTTTTTTTATATGAATCCCACATCATTTGAAAGAAAACCGCATAAGGAATTGGAAAACAATGGTTGCCAGCTCTCAGTCTGCCGCAAGCCCAGGGTTGTCTGAACAGGTCACTTAGTGTTAATAATTTACACTCATGTGTTTTTTTAATGAATTATATTTGATATATAAAATTAAAGTTTTATTTTCTTAAAACTATAACACATGGTTGCCTGGAAAATAACTGCCGCAAGCAGAGGTTGCCATCATTTGAAATAATTTATTCTGGTTCCGTTGGACTATGAGAATAGACGACAAAATGCGCGGTCTGCCTTATGTTTTAAAGTAAAATATTATAAAATAGAAGGTCAATCTTAAAATTAATGTTTATTTTAACTCTCCACCTGTTAAATGGTGATTTTAATTATACTAGGTACATACAGAAAACTTTTTAAAGATGAAATCACCCTTATTTTTCAAATGAAATAATGAATCCATGATATTGAGTCTTTGCTAAATCTCTTTTCATTCATTTAAATTATAATTTTAAAACGACTAAATTATCTAATTAAATAAATGTTTACAAATATCGATCTACTTTAAGGTATTAATTACATCATGTTTCCTTAATATAATGAAGGGTGACAATTATTGTGGATATTTTTTATAAAATATGAAAATATGGAAAATTACATTTCAATAAACTCTCCCTCTCTCTCTTCGTCCTCCGCTCGTTTGCTTTGACAACGGTTGCCGCAATTCTAATTCCTATGCTAATTCTTAAAAGTAAGTTTTATATTTGTAATATAAGACTTAAACTTACATTAAAAACAAATCTAAAATTCGTCTTGTTAGCTAAACAGCAAGTCATCCATGTTAATGTCGGTTATGTGCGATTTTAAGAAATATCACTTCCACGAACAATGTGATGTCCCATCCCATTCTATCATATCTTTGCCTCTCCACGGACGTTAACGAAACTTGGTACGCTTTGTTTAGTTTTCTCCACCTAATCTATATGAGTCGATATTACATACGTAAGATATTTAAAAGTTCAATTTTTTTTTATAATAATATAATTTAAACATTAAAAAGTCTACTATGTACAATATTCACATGTAAATAAGCAAAGTTTTCAAATAGACGTTTTCGCAATTTTATTGCAAGTTATTTCGGTCGAGTTCAGTTTGTATTTTGTAAACATTACTGCATTAGAAGGATTAGTCTTCATATTTCAGGGCTAATCATAAATAAAGTAGAAGTTATTAGGACTTTGAATAAGTTCTCGCTGTCACCAAAGTAGTACTATATGTAACCTCAAATTATAGTAGAATAGTGTTTACTACAGTGTCAACTACATATTTATTTTCCCTTTGTGAAAATGTGTACTTTTGTGCCAAATAAAGTGTTTTTGCGGGGAATTTTATTGCACTGCTTTATTCAGAAAAAATCTGCAGCAGAAGCACACAGAATTCTCGTTGAGACAATGCTTTGTCGAATACAACGTGCAGAGACTGGTTTAGGCGCTTCAAAAGTAATGATTTTGACCTTGAAGACAAAGAGCGTTCTGGAGCACCGACAAAATTTGAAGACAGAATTGGAGGCATTGCTTGAAGAAGATCCATGTCAGACGTTAGTAGAGCTCGGGAAAACGTTACAAGTAGATGCGTCAACAGTTTCAAAACGTTTAAAAGCGTTAGGAATGATCCAAAAGCAAGGGCATTGGGTGCCGTATGAGTTGAAGCCGAGAGACGTAGAACGACGTTTTCTCATGTGTGAATTGTTGCTTCAACGGCAAAAGAGAAAAGGTTTTCTGCACCGTATCGTCACTGGGGATGAAAAGTGGATTCACTACGACAATCCAAAGCGAAAAAAATCGTGGGGCATGCCGGGTCACGCATCAACATCGTCGCCAAAACCAAATATCCATGGTTCTAAGCTTCTTCTCTGCATTTGGTGGGATCAGCAGGGCGTAATTTATTATGAGCTGCTTAAACCTAATGAAACTATCACGGGAGCTCGCTATCGACTTCAGTTGATGCGTTTGAGTCGCGCTCTGAAAGAAAAGCGGCCACTATACGAGCAGAGACACGACAAAGTGATTTTATTACATGATAATGCTCGGCCACATGTGGCAAAACCAGTCAAAACTTACCTGGAAACACTTCAATGGGAAGTTCTACCCCACCCGCCGTATTCACCGGACATAGCCCCCTCCGATTACCACTTGTTTCGGTCGATGGCGCACGGTTTAAGCGAGCAGCGCTTCCATTCTTTTGAAGAAGCCGAAAAATGGCTTGATTCCTGGATTGCCTCGAAAGATGAGTCATTTTTCCGACGGGGGATTCAATTGCTACCAGAGAGATGGGAGAAAGTGGTCTCTAATGATGGACAATACTTTGAGTAATGTCATTGTAAGCATTATATTTTAAATTAACTTTTTTTAAACAAAAAAAAAACCCCGAGAACTTATTCAAGGTCCAGGTTATATGTAATTTCTTGCACTAGTGCACAATATAGATTAAAATTATAATTAATATTATTTATTGGCAGTTAAAAATATATTTTCTGACATTCTTGTATTGGATATCGTTGATAATTTATAATTGAAATGTTAGAGAATAATAGCATATTTGCACTGAAACACGGCTGTACGTTACGTGCTCGGAATGTGTCGTCGACCGTCGCGTCTGACGCTTTTTGTTCTACCATTCTTTGTTTCTGTAATTTTCCTGGACACATGCATAATAATATTTTTTTTCAATAAGCAGTCATAGAAATGTTGTTACAAAAATATAAAAAATACTAATAATAGTAATAATCTAAAAATCCTGATTATATAAACGTAATTGTAATTTGTAATAAAGGTCTTTTTTTGCTTTTGTTTGTATTAGTAGTAGTAATTATGTAAATGTTTACGAAAAGAACGTTTTCCAAATATTCAATAATTTGTCCAAAACCTGCTTCCTAGACTTAAATTTTAATTAATATTATCATAATACATTTATAAATTTGATAATACATGTAATAACTTATTAAAGTTAATTATTATTTTTATTTAAGTCGAAAGTTCACCTTCATCTTACAGCTTACAGTTGAAATGTATTAGAATACAATTGGCGAAGAAGATACTACTAAGCAAGTGTAATCTATATATATAAAAGGACATGTACCTGACTGACTGAGGTAAGACGCACGCACAGCCGTAACCGCTGATGGTAGAAACGTGAAATTTGGACAAATGTTTATTTTTATAATCTGGACATCCACTAAGAAGGGATTTTGAAAAATTTTAACCTTAAAGGGATGAAATAGGGGTTGAAAGTTTGTATGGATTTTTTTTACAATCGGCACCGATTTTTAAATTTGAAATTCAGGCTCTTAAAAATATTTTATTGAACATGTGTTTAGTGGTTCTTTTAGAATTCACCCCTAAGGGTGCAAATAAGCGGGCGAAACTGCGCGCGCCCACTAGTATAAAATATAAGATGGTTTCAGTCACTAGCTAGTAGTCATACAGTAATGCTAATATGGCGTGAGTCTTAAAGAAAATTAATTCTCTGAAATTTTAGATTTTGGTAAACGGACTGAAGAAAGCTAAAAAATATTATATTTGTCACGGCATAACTATAATACATAGCATAAAATTAGTCAATACATATTTAATAATATATAAAAAACAGAATACAGTGAAATATAACCTATAAGGATATATACCTGGGAATTTTAGGACTTGAATAAAGTTAAGTTAAATAGCCAATAACCAAAAATTGTACAACAGTAACTTCTAAGTTTTATATAAAACTTTTCGAAAATGAATGTTATATCTTTTTATTTTCTTGCAATATATTATTGTCTTAGTTTCGTGTACCTACCTACTAGTGGGTACATTTTCAACATTATCAAATCTTACCGTATTATGACGTTGTTTTTTGAAAGTAGAATTAAAAAAAGGAGTTTCTTTAAATAATACAAGTAAATTTATTCTGCATGATTTCATTCAATATCAAGAGAAGACAGCATTGCACGCCTAATATAACACATGAAGGAAAATATCGAATAAATTTAACACGGAAATATTTTACCTTTTTACTGAACGGTATTGATATGTGTTTTTAAAATGTATAAATTTATTAAATCAATGTTACTTATAAAATTCATATGATGCTGTATATTGTTTCTAATTCACAATAAGACGCGAGTAATTACATGTCGCGCCAAGATAAAAAATAGCCTTCACGCATAGCAACTTCACAATATTTGTATAATTTTTACAACTTTCAGCGGTTTAGTGAGGTTAGCTTCTATAATGTAGTTGTTAAGTACATGTGACATACAGATATTTCATTTTATATGGCCAGATATTAGTATATCGCGTTAGAGTATATAATTAATTATAATATTATTCAGATAGTATTTTGCATCATGAAACATTGAAAAATGCATAAACATATCACAGGATGTATAAACACTAAGTACGTACGTGATCTAACAGTCGGTATGTTCTACTCAAATCAAAGTTCATTTACATATAATTATTACTAAAATAAATCACGCATTACAAAGTATACTTACATAACAGTTAACAAATTAGTTTTAAAAGTAATAAGAAAACAACTAATATTCAGTTTCGTTAGACCATAATTTATTTAGAGATATAAAATTTTAACATAATTAATAAATTCAATTTATTAACTAAACTAGCTAGATTAAGAACAATAAATAAATACTCACCATAGAAATATTTTTGACAAAAAATTTGCAGTGTCGTGAGGATTTTTTTCTTTAAGTACGACTTTCGAATCCATCTTGCGACGTGTTTTTTTTTTCACATAGAAATGTTTAAATTGTCCTTGTTGATACGTGAAAATAAAATTTTATAAAATATAACAATTATATTGTTACTGTACAACAATTATTCAAAATTTATTTCTATTTAATTATAATTATATAATTTAAGAAAATACTGTTGCAAATGTGTAAATGTCTGCAGGTATATTGCCAATAAATAGTCCATGCAAAAAAATTATTAATCTGTCCACAATAATTTTATATACACTATGAATCACGCATGATTTTTGGAATAATTTCAGCTAGCAGCAAGTGCGCGACACCGCTCCGACGCTAACGGACTGACCGACTCGAGTCACGACTCTCGCTTTACCTCTCTCTCTCGCTCTACTATATATTTATTATTTGCTATTCTATAGTATACGTCGTCTATAGTTCTATACAATATACAGAATACTATACGGTACCGACTACAGACACACACGATCCCGATTCATGCTGAATCATTGGCTATTTATAAGTATGTATATCTGAACGCTTTCTATTAAAACACACATTCTACTCTTTTTTGGGATGAAAAATCAGCTGAATATGATGTGTTTTCAAGGCTAATATAAGTCGATATTTATTTTATGACAAAAAACTAATATAAACATCTATTTATAAGGGTTAGCGGCTGGGTTAGTGTAAAATGATGAGAATGACGAAACATTTCTGTATATTACCTACATAAAAAAATTTTACAAATGGTAAAATATTTGATTCTGACCATTTAAAAGAGCAACTTACAGTTAGTTAAAATAAGCTTAAATGTTTTTTCAGGGCCATATGAAGAATATAATGCTTTATCGTAACAATAGAAATAGATTATTATGTAACATATTTGATTTCCTTCGGCTCATTAGCACAGTAACCACAGTATTTATCACTAAAATGAGTAATATAATATTATTTCACAAGAAGAACTAAACAAACAAGTAAATGAAGAATTTCAACATATAACGTTTGAATCATCATTTAATAAAATGTATTTATCCAGTAATCATGATTCGTATATGGAATGTTATGCAGCAATTTAACAATATTATTACTATTCCTTTATTTTTTAGCTATCTAGGTAAAAAATAATAATCTCACTTTTCTATCATTATTTAATGTCATAAGTCTGTGACATATATATTTTGATTTTTTAAATCATATTATCACTTTAGTCTGTACCATCTACTTGAGAAATAGACATCCACTTGCAGGGACTATAATGATATTAATTACCTCGTACACTAAAACGTTTTGCGTGTATAATTTTCTAAATTACCTACATATTATAAGCACCTAGCGCTTTTGTACTGTTGTTTGTCACAATATCAGATGCGAATTGAGTTTTTTCTAAGATTGATATTATTAAAAAAAGTATACCTACTCCCAAAACTACAAATGACTATAAAGGTAACAAACGTGTTGTTACCTTTGTTTCCATCAATCTAAATGTATATGAATTGGGTTATTTTTCTCTAAAAATATTTATTATATTTTTATATAATAACTACATTTTTATAAAATAAACTAGATAGACAGAGGCGGAGGACGACTTTATTTTATAATATTATAGATAGATGATGTATTCGACATTTTTAATTTCTTTCAGCATCTTTACCACCATGGGCGTAGGAATAGGAGGCGCCGGGTGGTCCGGGCACACTCGGGAATAGTCCTATGCCGCAGAAATTTTGGTATAAATTAATCCTGAAAACTTTAAAAAATAACATTTACACAAACATATTTGTTCAAGGTAAACTCCAGGCAATAAAATAAAAACCTCCCACTCCAAAAAAAATCTCTAGATACGCCCATGCCCTCTACAAATGGGATAGAAGAACGGGTTCCTTTTCTCGTAGATATAAAATAAATAGGTATATTTTCAGTTACTGCATTAATTCTATCTACCTAAGTACCTATAATAATTATGCTTTTTCTTAATTAGTCTCAACCGTTTAGGACTAGTTTCATGTCATCATGTCAGTACTGCTGACTTTTGTCTGTTTCACCATCAAAAATCTTGATAAATTCAAATTTAAAATATTTTTTATTCAAATAAACTATTGTAAGCACTTTTGTATCGTGGAATGAACATATAAAAAAAGCTAGCACCGGCTCGGAAGGCAGTTCTGGTGAGAAGAACCGGCAAGAAACTCAACAGCTGCTCTTCTCAATGTCAATGATATAATTTAATTATTACATAAACTGGCAACTATCCTACATGACATTTAATAGATATTAATTCAATACATCTTTATCCTATAAATATTCTTGAACAGTGTAATAAGCTTTACTTGTTAGTATTGCTTTTACAGGTACTTTAAATTAATTGAATTTGTTTGAAATTGTTGTAATGGCAAACTTAGAATACACTGCGGAATTTTATTATATACACGTATATACTCAGACACAAAAGATTTATTAACTTTTTTCAGGCGAAAACTTGGTGTAACAAGCTTATCTTTATTTGTCGTTCCTATCGTATGTCTATCACAATTTTTACTATGATATTGAATATGTTGTCCGACAAACTGAATATTATACGCTCTAAATTCTGAAGCAACTATAATACCTGCATCTTTAAAAACATCTCGCAGAGAATCTCGAGCTCTCAGGTTATAAATATATCTCACTGCTCTTTTTTGGAGAATAAATATTGAATTTATATCCTAAGTACTGCCCCATAGCAGGATTCCATAAGATAAGATACTATGAAAATAGTTATAGTAGACTAGTCGGTTTCAATGTCCGCCATTTGTCTTACTTTTTTAATTACGAACGTGGCAAAGCTGAGTTTATCCATAAGTGCTTCCATATAAGGGATCCACTGGAGTTTGGAATGTATAGTTATACCTAAGAAAATAGCTGATACTATCACATTGCGAATCTCAGTAACATTTGGTAAAGCAAACTCAATATATTTACATAAAAAAAACAAACAACAACAAAGGAAGTTGAGACAATAAGCGATACACATTCATTATCAATCATATTTATATTAAATTTCTTATACCTTTCTGTTCTGGAGAACTGTTTGACCTTTTACCTGCCGCCGAATTTTCAAACCGCATAGTACGTCACAAACTCAAGTACCATCCACACCACCTGGATACGTGGCACTCCACCACCGTGCGGTTTCGTAGGAACTTCCTTTGACGCGTCACGCAACTGTGGAAAGTTATACTTGCGGCAGTGTTTCCAGGTCGATACGACCTGGGTACCCTCAGAAAGCATGTCTATCTCCACTTTAACAACAACAACAGAGGAGCTACATGTGCGGCCGGCAGCGCACATGTAGCTCCTCTGTTGTAGCACGGGGTCGTTGGTGGCGATGATCACTTACCAGGAGGTGACCCGTAAGCTCGTTTGCTGTCTTTTTCATGAAAAAAAATCCTGCGGCCCCAATCTTCGCAAAACACGGATTTATGCTCTGAAACTTTCAAATGACGACTATATCAGCCCCTTGAATTAGCCGATACCGTAGGCGATATCATAAGACTGTCTCTCGTCTCGGATAGCAATATCCAATAGAGAACTACTAGATATTGCTATCAGAGACCTGTGAAATCAAGTATCTTATTTGGCAGAGTGTTCGCGTTTCCATACCTCGAAAGATAAAAATGGAACCCTTATACGATAGCTTTATTGTGTGTCCATCAAGACCGTTTATTTCGAGATAGTATTGAAATATCAAGCTGAAATTAACATCAAATATTCAAGTCTATGGTCTTTTAGAGCATAGAAAAAATCAAGCTTCTAAGTCAACAAAGATACGAGCATTGATGCATCGATTTTGCTGCATTTTGTATGAAATTCAACGCGTAATCAAATCCTATAGAGTGGACTTTCCGTGGACCTACAGTTCTGAAGACTACAAGAAATGAGAACTGACCAAAACAAATGAAGAAAAAATCCGATAAATGAAATTTTATATGTATTTCTTAGAAAAAAACATTACAAACTTATATTTGTAGTTCATTTCATACACAATGAGTGTATATGCCCGCAAAGTTCAGTTTGTTTACTTTTATAAATTGTACTTTCAGTTGACCTACAATGCTAAAATTGGTAGGGAAGCCTCGGTGGGCGAGTCCGACATCGATGCGACAACACATTTAAGGAGTTTTATATTTTGTTTTGTTTTATTTTATTTAAGAAATTTAATTTCTATTTCGTTAATCATTTTTTATTTAAGACTAGTTTCTGTTTGCAACTTTATGGGCCTTGTAATTGTACCTACATATACCACTAGCGATGATCGAAACTTGTCAGGCAAAGGGAATCTAACATCAAGACAATCAGCTTTCCGTTTTCCACCAAAATTTCGAGTCACTGCTTGTTGAAACGGAAAATAAAAACAATTTAAATATAATTATTGCCCTGAGTTGGTGCCTGTCTAATCATAAACATTGCTATATGCAGTCAAACGCTGTACTATTGTCACGACGACGGCGTAAAATTACAATGTTATTTACTTGTCGATTAAAACTAACTACCATACTGAACAATTTTTGGTCAAGGTCAAAGTGTTCATCACGCTCAATAACCTCTTTTGTTAAGAATATATTTAATTATTTCTCATAGTTTAGCTGGGCCATTATGGTTCTACATCAGGAGTGCCAGTCTTCTAAATCAAATATAGCCTAGATCCTGCTAATGCCTAATAGCTATACCTACAACAGGTACAAAACAAAAAGTTTTATTTAAATTCGTCCAGTAGTTTAGAATATATGCGTGTATAAACAGACAGACAAAAAAATTAAAAATTACACCTAATTTATTCCTGTTTTATTACAGAATAGAAAAGGTTTTATCGTCAAGTGATTTACGTATTTATAAGAGATTATAAAAGATAACAGTGCACTTGAAAGTTATCTTTTCTAATCTCATTTCTACTTAATTAAATATAACATTTGTTTTAAATCTTAATTATGTGTACAAATTATCATAATTATACCTAAATAGTAATTATTTAATGTGTACTGAGAAAATTCTTTACAGATACATTCTGTCTGTATTTTTGTACTGACTAATAATAAATTCGTTTAAGCAAACCTTGAGACATTTTATACGAAGTTGAAAGTAGTAGTGGAGTGGAAGCATCTGCGCTCCTTTTACGAACAGCATATGGGGTAATATATTTCAAACCCATACCTAAAGAAATTAATCAAGATACCTCAACAGTTTAGACGTAGGATTTTTTTTCATTTCACGATGTTTATCCATACCTGTATTTCGTGTGACGCAGTTACGCATAGATACCAATAACGTAAACGCGTACTACTACAAAAATACTATTAAACGTTGCCGATCTGCCACTTTTCATTCTCGAAAAACAGACTAGAACGAAAAAAGGATATCTCTTGTTCTATTTTACGCAATTCAACATCGCCGCCATTACCTACGACTCGATTTCGTGAATGAGGCGTGTGCGAGGTTATGGCTTTGATAGGTTTGTGTGTGTGTGTTACTTTTACGTTCGAAGCACATCGACAAGGAGCTTTATTGGGTTCTACCACAGTCAACGAGAAAGTTCTCTCTGCGTATACATATATAACTATCTGTGAGTGCAGGATACAGTACAGTCATCATAAGTTAATAGAAAAAATCCAAGGCCCCTGTACAAAATGTAATATTATAATTATGTAATCTTCCATCCACTTCCAACACTCTTTTAACGGTATATAAATATATAAATTAATGTTTTCCACGACCAGTGACATGGAGAATCGCGTTGATTTAGAAATTCAAAGCATTATATTTCATTATTTTAAATTCAAAGATCGAAAGTAGTGAATAAGATGATGGGCAATTTAAGATAAAGTAGAGCGTCGATTATCCTAACTAATTGGGGGACGTGGGTGTTCGGAAAACCGGTATTTTCGGATAATCGAACTAATGTACTTATATTGATTCAGCCATACAAATTTACGTACAGGTAAATGAAAACCATATTATTTACATTTATGAATATATTTAATGACAAATAGGAAATAAACAAAAAAAAGTGCAAACATCTTGTAGTCAAACTAGTGTTAACTAATTACAATTAACGCTTAAAAAAATCTTGAATCTTCGTCTGCCGAAGCAAGCCTACCCGCTTACGAGCGGCTAGATCACGTACTTTTTTGAGAACAGATATTTGATACTGGTCGCTCTCGGCCTGTGTTTCAAACCAGCGCAAGGCAATATCTAAGCAAGTAAACGCTTCAGAAGCCCAACTATGTTTTCATCTTCATTATCTGAACTTACAGTTGATGTGCTGCTAGTGGTGGCGTCAGCCTTATTAGCTAATAGCGAAATTTTAAACCTCATGAAGGTTTAAAATTTCGCTATTTACTACGTTCGGATAAGCGGTCGTTCGGTTGAGCGACGTTCGTATAATTGACGCTCCACTGTTTTAGAGAAATTAACATTTTACACTACACTTGATTATTATTATTAATTAGTTCCTTCAATAAGTTCTCGCTGTTTTGTAACGACTCTCTACTTTTTAGTAGAGTTTTGAAGATTAACGCATCGATAAGAAAGTATTATTTGAACCCTTCAAGTTTAGAGTATGTACTTAGCACTTGGTATCAACCACGTGTTTATTTACTGACTCCCAAAATGTCTAATTCAGTGTCATGTTAAATGGATTTGCGTGTGTTAAATAAAATTCTCCCATTGCACTGTTTTATTCATAATAATAAGAAATCATTGAAATAAGAAATAATTATAAGAAATCATTGAACCTGAAGATATAAACGCTCCAGGGCACCCCCCTAAGGAAAAAGACAAAGAATTACCGGAATTGAATGATCAAACCTAGGCCAGACGCTAGAAGAAAATCAAGAAACGTAACTAGAAGATAGGTCAACAGTTTAGAAGCGTTAATAAACTATGGGAATAATACAAAAGCAAAGACGTCGTGTGCCATATGGATACCAGCTGGAAACTTTGAACGTCAGGTTGCGTTTGAAATACTTATCGAAGCTTAAAAATGATAAGATTTTATGCACTGTATAATGAATGGCGATGAGAACAGACTTTGCTACAATAATTAAATAAAACGTAGAAAAACCCGGTTACACACCAATGTAATTTATTGTGAGCTGATGAAAATCAATGCGACATTTACAGAAAAGCTTTTGCTATTACTATCGCTGTCGACTTTAAGCGTAAAAACTACCATTGTAAAGCATAAGCGAAAATTCGACCACATTTTCCAAAAATTATCAAAACATACCTACCTGGAAACGCTTAAACTGGGAATTTTAAATCTATGGCACATGACTTGGCTGAGCACTTTTCACTTTTCCAAAGAAAATGATAAAATAAGGCCATCCTTGGATTGCTTTGAAAAAATAATAGCTCTTTCGACACGAAGTTCATTTACTATAAGAAAGATCCCTTAGACCAGTCGTGGTGCAGGGGCACAAAGTTTGATTGAAAAATCGAAAAAAAAGAGATGGCAATTTTGACAATACTTTGCCTATCGCTGTTACAGTATTTTCTTGTAGTGAACTTACTGTAAGTATCGTATTCGTATCGTATTTTAAATAGTTTTTAATTTGTAAAAAGAAGCACATATTCAAGGTCCTATTACTTCGAATATTTTAAAAATATTTTAATAAACGTATAATATTATATATTAAAAAACGCGAAATGTATGTTTTATAGTATATTTTATTATTATATGTAACACATTATTTACATACAGTAGAGAAGCAACTGTCCGGCCCTCAATTATACAGGTGTTAGAAGCCGTTCGTAAATTACATCACACGTTAGTTGTGAAGAGGAGTGATTGTGTGGAGTGGGAAGGTGGAATGGTCATAAATAGGGTAGGACGAGGGAACCTAGTGTTCGATTGATAGGAGTCATCTCAACGGCACGACGGACTTCGTTTCGTCCCAAAGAGAGAAAATGAAATGAATTTTAAGTAGCTAATTTCATTCCTACGAGTGGGAATCGAACCCACAACCATCTCGTTTCCAGTCACACCTTGTGCCATTGCGCCACGATGGTTTCAAAATATAATATACAAACATAATTTATGGACTGCTATTTTAGTTTAATAATTTGTAGGTATAAAATTGCAAAATATGTAGGTCACACTAGGTCTCCTACCTAATATGGCAGGTAATATTTAGGACTACCAACCTGGCACACGTAAATCATTGCTTGGTGGTATGTGTTCATTGTTAAACTGTTCCACTTTATTGTTCATTGTGTCAAAACTTGAGATGACATTCTCCACCCTATTTTTTCAAATGTCTCAACCAAAAGTGAGGAAAATTACTATAATTACTAAGTATTTTATATTTATACACAGTTTATTTCATAATTTAAGCATAGTAGCTTTACAAGATTCTTCTTCATAAATTCCATTAGCCAGATATTTGTTTATCTGAATTATTAAGCACAACAATTAGTCCAATTATTCAAGTTTCCAATCTACTTCCAAAATTTTTTTAATATTTATTAGCAGGGTAGGCAGAGAAAACCTGGAAGCGTAGTATTAAAATACTCCTTTTTCATTAAAACACTTCTGCTCACCACTTTCTGCTGAATTCTGTAGGCGTTCATTCATCCTGCCTTTAACAGACACATGATCGTATCTCACGCTGTGACTGGCCTACTTCTTAAAATTTTTATTATATTTTGGCTACTGCAATGCTCTTTGCACTTTACGTACATGTTGACTTTTAGATTCTTTTAGAGCTTCATCCAATTTCTGTGTTAAATGTAATAGATTAGGTAAGTCAGACTGTAGTAAAACATGGCTGATTATATGTTGACATTGACTAGTTGCCTTTGCATCTGGAATTGATGATACTTTGTTTATTGGTGCTAGCAACCCAATCTCTTTAACTGTGGAAAGCATATCTTCATAAGATTGACCATAATTTTTGGGTGTTGAAAGTACAAAATCCATTGACACCATTGGTATTATTTCATTTAATGAATGTTTAGAAGCCACCTGTAATCATTTTATATAATATACTATATAATGAATATTATGAGTATAATCATATGACAATATGTTAAAATATTGACTAAATATTCTGTGATATGTTTAAGGTCAATTTCATTACTTAAGTACTGTACTTAATTTAACTGCAAATACAAAAAATTCTGCATGCATTACAGCAAATAATTGAGGCCATTATTGCACAGCATTTGACTATTTATATAGAATAATTACCTGAATTTCAAATCTCCAAAGAAGATCTTGGAAATTGGGTTCTCTTTCTTGTAATAAATTTAGCCCTTTTGATATTTCTTCTTTTTTTGTCTCATAAAGCTTTAATAAAACAAGTTGCTGTTCGTGTGAAAACCCAGCTATTGCCAATGAGGATTTAAAATTTGTTTCTGAAAGCTACAAATTATTTTGATATAATATCTGGAAATATAGGTTTTATTTTTCGATGTATTAAAACAATGTTTTAACAACTTACATTGTGCTTACAACCTTCAACAATCAAAAAGGCTAGTGCATATATAAGATTTTGAATAACTGTCACAGACACATTCAGCTTTTCTATAATTAAAACAATAATTTATATTAATGTCATATACATATTAAGAAAATCAATAATATCTACACACATAATAGTAGAGCAAAGATGTTTTTTACCTGCAGCTATTAAATATTTCTTTTCATTAACTCCGTTACTAAAATAATCTATTGTGAGTTTACAGAAATCAACCAAAACTGAAATAAAACATTTCCAAGTCAGTATTTAATGACTATTATAGTTTTGTATACAATATATAAGATTAAAATTATTAAGACACAAATAAATATTAAAGCACAAATAAAGTTCTTATATTTTACAATTAGAACATATATATATATATATATATATATATATATATATATATATATATATATATATATCCTATAAATGTTAGAGTTAATTAAAAGCTTTTTAAAAACATGCATTCTTTTATTCAATAACTTTTAAGTATTTACTGATGTTTTAGAATTATTATATGTTATAATAAGTTTAAGAAAGTAAATAATAATAGTATTGGCAAATTTAATCTATTTATTTATTTTATATATTTATATAAGTAATATATATAGTAGGTATGTTATTAATTAAGTCATTATTAATGCAATATAAATACTAATATATACTTAACCCTGAATTGAATGTTGTTGCAATACACTTAGGTGTTCTTTTTGTAAATCACTTAAAAAAATAATCATTTTATATCAAAAATAAATGTCGTATGAATGTTTACTTTATGTTCAATTTTAACAAAGAAGAATGGTTTTAAAATAAGAAATTAAATATAACCAAGAAAGTAAATAAACATTAAACATCAATACCACAGAAAATGACAGAAACAATCTTCAAAACAGGGATGCCCGATGATCATCGATTTTCGATGAACATCATGTTAGCAGATAAAATATCGATGTTATAACATCGGTGTTGCATTAAGTAAAACATTGTAACATCTATGTCAGCAGGGATACAATCGAAATTTGGTCACGTACACGTGCTCTCAAAATTATTATTTTTACAGTCGATTGGCAAAATGTATTCGGACAAATAATGTGTTTTTACGTCCTAATGTAGTACATTTTTAATAACTTTTAGATTTTTTGTTTTAATTAAAATGTCGTGTAATATTATATTTGTTTTCTTTATTGAGATGACAATATGCAATAAAAGATTGATGTTCTTTGGATTTTTATCGAACATTAATGTCAATATCGATTTTTTTCTAACATCGGTCATCCCTACTACAAAACAGAAGGTGACACTTGCTGCCTAGTTCTCGCCGACTACTATTTGAATTGAAAAAAAAATGAAATCATTTTTTATTATGGCAATTAAGTAATAATAATAATAATAATTAAATAATAGTAATAATAATAATAATAATTAATATAAATCAAATAACGGAAAGTAATAAATGGTGGCTACTCTATATATGTACCAGTGTTAACTTTGCTCTCCTCCGTCTTACTGTAGCGACTTAACCCTTAAATAGTATTGCATTGTCACGTTCCTACTGAGCCGAGTGTCAGGCGAGAACGCAGGAAAAACGATAGTCTGTTAAATAATATTATGCAATCTGATCTCTGATCTGAGATCATCTATATAGGCTGTACCTTGTAAACATATAATTATGTACGACAAAATACATGGTACTTCAAAACATATATTTTCTCGCTACTTATAATATCTTCGAGAAATTTTATTTTTTCGAGATAAGAAATAAGTCGGCTGCTATAGACTACTTCAATAATCTTTAATAAAGAACTTAAGACGTAAATAGGCCGGAATACGCCTTGCAGTAAACACAGATTGAATGGGCTAGTTATTTGGAGGAGTCAAAATAATTAACCGATACAAATTTTGCATTCCAAAGCCATCGCTTCTTGAGGACATTGATGGGTGTCATACAAAAACTCTTGTATAATGTTACTATATGACTGAATGTTATTATTAGATTAAATATATATATAGTCATTATTCATACCATGTACCTAATAAATTGATTTTATTTTAGTAGACTGAATGACAACCAACTGTAGTCAAATTTTACTCATGGTTATATATAAATCTACTCATTCTACATGTGTTCCACTTCCTCCTTACATTGAGCTTTTAACACTCAAAATGATTTTATTCCGTCTTGATGGAATTCGGAATTCCATATTCTGAAAGTCCGTTGAGCACTGATTACTTCACCAATCTGATTTTGTATGGATAACACACAAATGAGGATAAACGGTAAAAAGAGATAATGTTACACAATAGGAGAATGTATGTGAAAAAGAGTTAAAAAAAGAAAATTAAAATCAATATATACTACATATACATGATATAGTGGACTAGAAATAAGAAATATTATATATAGTACAAAAATGGTAGGTTATAGTAGAATATTATCTTATCAGTTTCACGCTGCATCCCGCATACAGCAGGGTAGGCAGAGGGAACCCAGTGTTACGACACTCCGCTCCCCACTGCGCCGAGTTCTGAAGGCATTCCGTGTTGAGTGTCAGAACTCAACGCCGCGCTTTACCTCGACGCCAGAGCGAAGAAATGAAAATATAAATGTAAATAAATATTTCATCTCCTCGAGTGGGGATCGAACCCACGACCAGTCGGTTTTACAGTCACACTTCGTGCCGCTGCGCCACGACTGACCTCAACAGTACAATATTGTTATATCTAATACTAGTGGGCGCGCGCAGCTTCGCCCGCTTATTTGCACCCTTAGGGGTGAATTCTAAAAAAACCACGAAACACGTGTTCAATAAATCTATTTTTAACAGTCTAAATTCTAATTTTTATAAAAATCGGTGGCGATTTAAATAAAATCCATATAATCTTTCAACCCCTTATTTGAACCCTTTGAATTCTAAAAAACCATGAAACACGAGTTCAATGAAATATTTTTAAGAGTCTGAATTTTAAATTTTATAAAAATCGGTGCCGATTTAAAAAAAAATCCTTACAAACTTTCAACCCCTATTTCATCCCTTTAGGGTTAAAATTTTTCAAAATCCCTTCTTAGTGGATGTCCAAATTATGAAAATAAACATCTGTCCAAATTTCACGTTTCTATGCACAGCGGTTACGGCTGTGCGTGTGTCTTACCTCAGTCAGTTAGGTACATGCCCTTTTATATATATAGAATATTAACATAAAAATTAACATCAACAAACATTGAATTTTAGATGGAGAGAGAATTTTAGGATAGAGGACGAGGGACTTTATGAGAAAGGACATCATATAAGGGACAGGTTAAAAACATATGAGAAGGGGAACCGTCGTCTACGCGACATTCAAACGATACTATTTCTTCTATTCACAGAGTGCTGAGGTGTTTTACATAAAAATTGTTCCAGACACTTGCAATATTAGTAATTATGAAAATATTATCACGTCTGGAAGGATGATTGGCCCATTGGTTTGGTGTAGTTGCTTATAAGGGGTCTTGATATATTACATACAGTACTATTGTACCGTAAATATATAAAATTTAGACTTGCTAGTATATCGTAATTTGTCTCAATTTTAAACAACCTCTAGGTCGTCTGGCGGAAGTAAAGGCCCACGTAAATGGTCTGGTAAATAATAAATATATTTTTTTTACATTATTATTAAAAATATATTTAAATACGGCCGTTTCTACTTTAACATAAGTAGGCATGGATTTTATTTATCTTTAGTTGGCACCATCGCTGAAGAGGTTCCACTTTGAAGTTAGTAAGCACACATACCGTCTTAACTTAGCCTAATAATCCTCAAAATCAGCTTTACTAAAATGATATAGGTCTGGGGACCCTGGCATCTCACTCTATCATTATGTTATATTACACAAACAATTTTATTCTTTGCTGTGAAAGTAAAATAGTACAGTACTAGTACCATGCTCATTATAAATGAACGTTATATATTACCGAATCAATTATTTAATAATTGACAAGATTTTTAATATTTTAGTTTACTTACTTTTAAGGTTTAAAATATTAGGAGCTTAAAATCATATTCCAAATTATGTTAATAATCAAGTTTTGTGAATTAATTAAATTATAAATGACATCATTGTATCTAAAAATTGACATAATTTAGCTAGCAACATTTTAGCCAACATTGCATGGACGATTTTGATAGATTCGAGATTGTCAGTTTAAGCATTTCTTTTTGACATAATTCGCTGTTTTTTCATCCTTGTGTTATTATTTTAATAAATATAACTTATAAAAAGTTATGTATAGGGAGGAAAAATATATAAAATGGCTTTGAAAAAGGTGAAAGGTAACTTTGAAAGAATGTTCGATAAAAATCTCACAGACTTAGTTCGTGGGATCAGAAATAACAAAGATAATGAGGTATATATGTGTTTAATAGTGATAATTTAAGTCTTAAAATCTATAGAGTAATAAGAATACTTAAAAACAGTGTACATTTTAGGCAAAATATATAGCGCAATGTATGGAAGAAATTAAATTGGAATTGCGACAAGACAATATCGGAGTGAAAGCTAATGCAGTCGCAAAACTAACATATGTAAGTGCCTACTACAAAACTTTTTAATTAAAAACTGTATTGTATAAACAATGATATAAATAAAATTTATATATTATAGTATATAGTTTTTTTACAACCAAACATATGCAATAAATTATATATATACATAATTTATTAGATGGAATAAAAATATATATAATGTTTAACGTGACTTACTGTTATTTACAGCTACAAATGTTAGGATATGATATTTCATGGGCTATTTTTAATATCATAGAAGTAATGAGTTCAAATAAATTTACTTTTAAACGCATTGGATACTTAGCAGCTAGTCAATCATTTCATGCTGATTCTGAACTTTTGATGCTTACCACAAATATGATAAGAAAAGATCTGAATGCTCAAAACCAATATGAAGCTGGATTAGCCTTAAGTGGATTGAGTTGCTTTATTTCACATGATCTAGCAAGAGATTTAGCTAATGATATCATGACATTGGTGAGTAATATTTACATTTTGATATATTTATAATACCAAATCAATGATGTATATACATAATTTAATAAAATATTTTTAGATGAGCTCAACTAAACCCTACCTCAGAATGAAAGCTGTTTTAATGATGTATAAAGTATTTTTACGATACCCAGAAGCCCTAAGACCAGCATTTCCTAAATTAAAAGAAAAATTAGAAGATCCTGATCCTGGTAAGTTTATTTATTTCACTGTTATTGTATATGTATTATTAAATGTTTATCATTTAACCATTTATATTCATAACAAAAAAAAATTATTATGTTTATGAACAGGAGTGCAGTCAGCAGCCGTTAATGTTGTGTGTGAACTGGCAAGAAAAAATCCTAAGAATTATCTGTCCTTAGCTCCTGTATTTTTTAAATTAATGACAACATCTACTAACAATTGGATGCTAATTAAAATCATCAAACTGGTAAAATAAAAATATATTTTCTTTACTGTATTAATATTTATATAACATGTTCTTTAAATATTAAGAATATATTATCTCCACAAATTTATCATAAATTACTGATTTAATTATTCTATATATCTTTGTATTTATGACATTTTTGGTCTGTTAGGTTTTTAAAATGCAAACAACCACTCATGGAATTAAATTACGAACCAATAACAACTAAGTTCACTATGTGGGATATTTCACACAAAATTCTATCTAATAAGTATTAATTCTCCACAGTTTGGTTTAATGACTCAGTATGAACCAGAAATTGGGAGAAAAATTACTCAAAGCCTCATAGATTTAATTTGCAGGTACCCATGTATTGTTATAAAAATAAAATAGCAGCTAGTTTCATCCACACCCACTTGAATTGATCCACATTTACAGAGAGGCTTCTTCATATGTTGTTGCTGCAGATCTGACGTAATATGCAAAACTAGCGGTTTGATGTGTACAGCTTCCAAAGTCATGACATCAACTGATAGGCATTCACTGTTTTTACCATTCACTCAATTACACTAAGATAAGAAATAAAACATAAATGTTTTAAAGTTTATCTATTAAACAACAATCTAGTGAATATCCTGCTGGAATCCAACACTTCACACAGAGTTTACACAAAATTGGCATGCTACACATTTTATATTATGTTTGCTGCTGCTGATGAAAATTGATCGTTGAAACCAAAAATTTAGGAACCAAATTTCGTTTCATATCTGGACTGTCTGGAATTCGTAGTCTCATCCTCGCATAAGCTAGTTTTATGTAGTGTCATTGTATTTGTTCCAGTTTGGTGCCTTAACCCCATTAGAGCCCCGACTTGGCAAGAAACTGATAGAACCATTAACTAATTTAATACATAGGTGAGTCAGTCACAGTGGTGTATGTACTACTTGTATATTAGAGTACTATTTTTTGGTCTCTATGGGGTGAAGGGAAAGTTATGCTGACAACATGAATACAATAAAACACTAAAAGTAACAAAAAGTATCGATAGAATGCTTGAACTGCTTTTTTAAAAAAAAATGTTACAAATGCTTCATTTAAGTTATATAGAGTAGGTCTAGGTATAGGTGTGAATAGGCTTGTTTGCTGATGAAAAGAAGTCATTGTCGCTTAGTCAACTATCAAAAAGCTTCAAAGTCAGTCAATCAGAAAATCCTTTCCAGTATTTCATAGGTATTTTTACACTATAGGCTCACGCTTATTAAACCCATTTATATTATATGCACATATTATTACAATTCAAGCTGAATAATTATTATGTCACATTGAAATAATTTTAATTGCACTATATATTATTATTTTGATTCATGAGGACTTTGTGAGGATTCAAGACCAAGTTGAAAATGGAAATTAATGAATAAGTTATATATACAGATAAAATGTTTGGTTTAATCTCTAAAGAAATATAATGTAAATTTGGACAAAGTGATATTGGAGTCAAAGCCGTGTTTTGTTAACATTAAAAACTTATACTGTTTTGTTAATAAAATAGCAACTTAATTAGAATATTTATTTTATTTCTTCTGTATAACGTGATCTGTTATGAAATTGCTAGGCTCTCTGTGGCTTACAATGTGTTTCATCAAACGGTAGACAGAAAATGTTAATATCAAAATGATATATAAATATATAGCTTAATATATATATTTATTTTAGTTATCGATGTATCTATTTATTTATTTTCACGTTTATGGGTATGTAGCACTACAGCAATGTCACTGCTGTATGAATGCATCAACACGGTGATAGCGGTGCTCATAAGCATCAGCAGCGGAATGCCAGGGCATGCCGCATCCGTACAACTGTGCGTGCAGAAGCTTAGAATACTCATTGAGGACAGCGACCAAAATTGTAAGTTGTGCTGTTTGTTGTTGAGTTGAATTATGTGTGTGTGCGTGCTTGCGTACGTGCGCTCATTTGTGTATGGGTGTGTATCTGTATTTTCGGTTTTAGTTTCACGCTTATAGGAGGGCAGGCAAAGGAAACTTAGTGTTGAGACACTGCATTGAAAAGAAAAATGAATGGATACTAGGCATTCTTTCCACTCAATTTTCGACACGTGGTGGACGAACTAAACGCTTCGTTTGGTGTTGTCATCAGAATAAGGAAATGAAAATATGAAATATTTCAATCCTTCCTCGAGTAGGAATTGAACCTATAACCTATCGCATCTACAGTCACAAGCTTGATGCACATGAGCAAGATGAGGTCATTTTATTAATCATCTGTAATTTCTTTAAAAAACATTTACACTTATAAAAAATCGACTTTTCCATCGTATATCGCTATAGGTGTATCTAGAGATAATTTTTAAGGGGAGCCCTCTTTGAAGTAATTTTTGTGTAAAGTGTTTTTTTTTTATTTTCAGACTTTATTTTTTATTGGTAAAAATTCTGGGGTTGGGCACCAGACTATTCAGAGGTGGGCATAAACCACCTGGCCCCTCCTATTCTTACGCCCATGATACCTTTTACGATTAACGACATTAAATTATCAAAATAATTTGAATATTAGAAATTCAACATGTCTTTTAATATTTTTAACAATTTTAAAGTGTTATTCCACACTTAGGAAAGATTTTTATTTTATAAAACAAATCTATCAATATTTTTTACGTTTTCCAAAAAATATTTATGTCTTTCAATGTTATATAAAAGTTTCTTTATGATTTACAGTAAAATATTTGGGTTTGCTGGCGATGTCTCGAATACTTAAATCTCACCCGAAGTCAGTTCAAGCTCACAAGGACCTAGTTTTAGCGTGCTTGGACGACAAGGACGAATCAATTAGACTGAGGGCTCTCGGCCTGTTATATGGAATGGTAAATTTCATATATTTTGTAAAATTCATTTATTTTGTAAAAATAATCTAATTTAAACTAAAATATAATACAAAATCAACATAATTTTTTATTTAAGCCACTTTACGCTAATGTCTAATTTGCGTAAAGTGGCTACAGTTGTAAATAGGTGTAATTACGATAACACGAAGTTTTGTCATTTATCACTCAGTAAACGTCACAGCAAAAAATAGCATCAGCAAAAAAATATCTAAACATATAATAAGTAATACAATTTTAAATCACCTTCGAAACTAAAATGAGTTTGCCTCAAATCGCCATTAGACGATTTTAATTTTATACAATAATTCAATGAGATGCCCGCATCGAGAAAAACTCAACCTGTCGCGTTTAGTCACACCTTGTGCCCCTGCGTTACGACTGGCCTCACAAAATTTATTATTCAGTCTTTACATATGAAATTTAGTAAGTAAGTGCGCTTTTTGTTCCAACGTTTTCGTTCTGGAAATGTCGACCTGCAGAACAAGCCCCGTGGACGGCCGGGATACCCCAGCTAATAATAATAAAGAATTAAAGGCTATTATGGGATCCATCGCAAACCACGTCCGAGTTGGCTGCAGGCTGCAGTGTTAGTGATAAAACTTTTTTTTATACCACATGAAGTAAATATAGAAGATTAAAAAGCTTAAAAAGTGGGTACCTCACAAATTAATTGAAGTAAACCGGCAAACGCGCGTCGACTGCTTTGTTACATTACTTAACTGGCACAATAATGAAGGGTTTTAAAATCGAATCATTACATGTGATGAAAAGTGGATTCTCTACGATAATCGAAAGCGCTAATCACAATATCTGGACCCTGGGAAACCAGCCAAATCCTGCACCAAGCGAAAATTGAGCCATAAAAAGTTATTTATAGGGTGTGGTGGACTATGGTCTATTCATTTTGGCATGAGCCAAAATGTAAACAAAGGCATACTGTTTCTAAAACTGTTATGTAACTTTTTAATTTCTATTGTAATGTAAAATGTCCGAAGTACCTGTGCCCTATAATTTATTATGGTGCCTTATTTTTATCGTATTAAAATGCATCAAATTGCAAGCAAATTATGCAAGTTTGATAACAAGTTGGCTTTATGTATGATTATGAGATTTAATCTATGATTTTTATCTTGGCTTGTAATGGGTTCGAAATTTTTATACGCATTCGCTCTTGCCAGACAATAATTCTTAGTAAATATTTTTGGGTAGCGGAAATTTGTAAAAATCTCCCTCCAGAGATGCCAACAACATAAATAAATAGTAAAAAGCGTATAAAAATTTCGACATAGCTTGATGAGAACGTACGGCTTAGTGGTCAGAGCACCTGGTCGGTTTCCAGGAGGCGTGGGTTCGAGTCTCGCTACGTTTAAATTTTTATACGTTTTTTTAATAAGTATTTTTCTTTCCTAAGCGGTACACATCTCGAAAGGAAAAAACGGAATTCTTATAGGATCACTTTGTTGTCCGTCTGTCAAGATCTTTTTTCTCAGTGGAGGTATCACGCTGAAATTTATATCAAATACTCGGGTCTACTGTCCCTTGGAGCTGTGAAATCAAAACCTACAGAGTACTTCTCAGGAACTCAGAATCTTTAAATTTGGTACGAAGCAACGTCTTCTAGCACAGATAAAGGAAAAATTATTAAAAGTAAAAAGTTTACAAAAAAAAACATTACAAACTTATATTCGTAGTTCATTGAACAGAAAATGAGTGCATATACGCTCGTATACTTAAGTTTGTCAGCTAAGTAAGTTGTAGTTTCCCAGTTGACCTACAATTCTGGAATTTTTACGGAAGCCTCGGTGCGCAAGTCCGACTTGCACTTAACCGGTTTTTAATTTGGATAACTTCTTGCAAAGGAAAAAATTCAATGCTGGGACAGTCCAAACCGCCTTCAAAGATTTTATCAATTCCAGTCCAATTTTTTTTTAGTAAAGGGATCATCAATGAATTACCTATGAGATAGCAAAAGTGCCAAAGTTCTTAAAAAGATATCAATGGATGACCTTGAATAAATAAAAATAAATATTTAAAAATATTCGACATTTTATTCCTCCTATACGATACGCCAATTCCATATGTAAGGACCTGATATTTATTATTTGTTGAATACTTTTTGCTGATGCTATTTTTGTGTCATTGTGGTAACCTATTTGTATGTGTTTGTAAGTTCAGTTTTAGAGTAGACAGTATATACCAGTTTAATTAAAAATATTGTAAGTCTGTATAGACCAACATGTAAAGAGACAAGTAAAATGTTTAATGATAAGCGTTGTGTCTGGCGATTGCAAATCTCGTATGTCAGTTATTGATATGATGAATAAATAAGATACTATGTAATATACCTGCTTAAAAAACGTATAAAATTTGAACCCGCTACATTCAAATTTTTATACACTTTCTAAATAAAATAGATAAATCAATCAGCTTCATGCTGTATCTCGCATACAGCAGGGTAGGCAAAGGGAACCTAGTGTTAAGACACTCCATTCCCCACTTTTTGCCGGATTCTGGAGGCATTGCGTTTTGAGTGGCAGAACTCAACGTCGCGCTTTGCCTCGACACGAGAGCGAAGAAATGGAAATGTAAATTTAAGTAAATGTTTCATCTCGAGTAGGGCTCGAACCCACAATCAGTCGGTTCTACAGTCACTCTTTGTGCCCCTGCGCCACGACTGGCCTCAGACACTTTCTAACAAAGTATTTTTCTTTCCTAAATGTGAAATAGCATTATAAAAATGTTACAAATTTATAACATATCGGAACATGCATATTATGAAGTTGGGTTCAAATTCTATTGTGTTCTAATATTAATACATAATTTTAGTATTTAGTCAAAAAGGCAAATTTAACGTGCATTTTCACATTATTTTAATTTACATTCTCATTAGTAAAGCAGTATGTTGGGATTATACCATTAGGAGACATGAAAATTACTTATAAATTGTATTTATGTGTTGCTACTTAAGAAAAACAATCCGTGTATACATAAATAGAAGACTATAATTAAATAGCTTCTCCTACATATATTCTAATAATATAAATATATTATAATAATCGTAAGAAGCGTATAAAAGATAAGAAGATTTTTTTTTCATATGCTATCTATATCTAAATTATATTTTTTTAAGTTTAGTATTTAACAAAATTTCAAGAATAAAAAAAATATATTTCAAATTACAGGTATCCAAAAAGAATTTAATAGAAATAGTAAAGAAATTGATGGTACACATGGAACGAGCGGAGGGCACGCTGTACCGCGACGAGTTGCTCACGCGCATGATAGAGATATGCTCACAGAACAACTATCAACACGTGGTACACTTCGAGTGGTACATCACAGTACTGGCCGAGCTCACAGAGATGGAGACTAGCGCTAAGCATGGTAAAATCTAGTATTCTTTTTTTATTTCGCATATTAGAAGAATTGGTGTTCTCTCCACCAACTCTCCTAGTGAGAATTTATTTCATTCTCCACTTGAATTTGAGATATAGTGTTTAACAATTTAAGCCATTATACATGTTATGTTAGGAAGAAAGTTTTATTATTTTTAGGATACTTTTATTAAAAAGAAATATGCCATTTTAACTTTGGATTATATAAGTTCAGTTATAATCGTAAAGATGGTTCCGAGATTATTTTATATTTGAATTGAGAGATATTTATAAAATGAGGCAATAATTGTGGATTTTAATAATAGTAAACTTCTTTCATGACTTACTTGAATGTTAAATTTACAGGCTTTTTATATTCCACTATTTTTGAATGCTCAAAAATTGTTGATATTTTAAAGAAGAGTTAACTAAAAGTGTATAAAAAAGTAATGAACATTCAGTAAGTGACATGTGTAAGAGAGTACATTCCTCAGGGGTGATGATCGCGGCGCAGCTGACGGAGGTGGGCGCGCGCGTGGCGGAGACGCGCGGGTTCGCGGCGCGCGAGTGCGCGGCGCTGTGCGCGCGCGCCGCCGCCGCGCCGCCCCGCGCCGCCTCGCGCGAGGTGCTCTACGCCGCCGCCTTCGTGCTCAGCGAGTACTGCGAGTGAGCAGAATGATATCTATTTAGATAACGTTTATATGAGTTAATCTCTCATAATTAAATTATCTTTAAAAAAAGACATCAACATAAAATCAAAATAATTAGCAAAGCAAATTAACAACGTAACAAACTTCCAATAAAAAAAATAAGAATCCCCTTTTTGAAATAAGTAAATAATATTTTTGTACAAACAGAGAGGAAGACGTGATGCGCGAGTCGTTGTCGTCGCTGACGGCGTGCGCGGGCGCGGGCGGCGGCGCGCACGTGCGCGCGCGGGCCGTGTGCGCGCACGCCGCGCTCAAGCTGGCCGCCCGCCTGCTGCGCGCGCACGAGCGCCGCGGCGAGCGCACCGCCGCGCTCGCTGTCAGTACTTCTTATTTATACTCAAATATTATTTCATTTTTAACATTTTTTTAAAATATTATTCCAGATTAAAGAAAAAATCCATACCTATATTATAAATTCGAAAGTAACTCTATCTGTCTGTCTGTCTGTCTGTCTGTCTTTTACGCAATCAGGGCCAAACCGCTAATTCAATTGTGATAAAATACTCATATAGAGAAACTTGAGGAGTCTTCGGATGAACATAGGTTACTTTTTTTTCTCATATTTGTAATATTGTCGATATATACTAATATATTAAAATACTTTTTAATTTGACAGGCAATTTATTCTGCCATATTAATAACAACCGACCGTTGCTAAGCAACGGTTTGCAAAGTTTATTTGTTGTTATAAGAAAACGTCACCAAAGTGCTTAACACATACATGGCGTGCGCTGACTCAACCTTATGAGATACATAAAAACAATGTTTTACAAAAATATTGTTCTTTAAATAATGTTTAAAAAAGTCCGCGATACACATACCATGTTTATCTCTGAAGGTTGAGCAAAAGTAACCATTTTAATTAATTTACTTTATATTTATTGGCTTTTTGACATTGATCCTTATAAAAATGAATATAATAGGCACTTTTAGCATTTCATCTAGATTGAAATTATAATTTACTGTATAACATTTTAATAAATAATTAAGGAGATGTCACTGATTCGAAATGACCTAGCCTACGAACGGCATAGTATGACCGCCGCGTAAATTTTCATATATTTTTGAACTACTGTTAATTTTTATGTAATTATTTGATGTTTATAATTAATTTATACTTTTCTTTGGTTCTTCGCTTATTCGAGTAGTAGATTAGTTAGATTTTCATTAATTTCTTGGTGTGGTGTAAGTTGCGGCCCTGCGCGGCATCGGCATAATATTATTTAAGTATTAAGGAAAGAATTGTTGGTTATATCATCTCGGTTGGATGGTTATCTATACCGTTGTTATACACTTAATAAATTGTAGTTTTAGGTTTTGGGATTTTATTTGTTATTGCTCGCAAAACTTATCATATTTAATGTAGAAAGGACTTTAGTTATTTCATATAGTATCTATGTACGCGCGCAAGGAAAACGTGTAAAAAGATTTTTCCCGGGTAAATCAGTAAAATCGATCACTGAAAGTCCAATAAAAATCAGTTCAGTTATTCTGGACATTAGCTCGGGGAAATAGAAAGACAGACAGAGACAAAAATATATATATTTTTTTACTGTATTTGAGTATTATGTAAATAACCACATGCACTTGCAAAAACATAGTACAACACATTTAATTTTAATTCTCTTTAATATTTATTTCACTTTGATAATATAAAAACTAAACAAAACCAGCTAGGTTTTGTTTAGTTTTTTTTATTAATATTTTACTTTGGTTACGTTTACTTATGATTTTTTTCATATAATTAGTTACATATTTTCAAAAACAATTTCCTAAATATATAATAAGCATTCGTATAGTTTAAGCGGGCGAAGCCGCGTCCGAGTCCGCTAGTCTTTATATATAACATACAAAAATTTAGACGATCGAGACCTTCACTAAGCCATACGTTTTTACTAAGCCACGTCGAAATTTTTATACTCATAGCATAACTTAGTTAATGCAAATTAATTTAATGAAACATAAAATATTTGCAAATATTCATTAACAATCTCGAGTTCTGGTACGCTTAAATTTTATACAATTTGCAAAATAATTTCTACCTTTAGTACCACTTTAATACGGTATTGTATTTTAAATAACACTTCAAAAAATTTAAAAAATACTGTAATAATATCCTGTTAAACTTGGTCAGGTGATCCACGAGACGTTGGCTGGCCTGCGACCGCTCCTCAGCAGCGAGGACATGGAGGTGCAGGAGCGCGCGCACAACGCCACGGCGCTGCTGCACGAGGTGCTGCGCCGCGTGGCTCCCTCCGACCCCGCGCTGCCGGAGACTGAGGCTGCCACAGATGAGGTTACAACGCTGGTGCAGCACGAACAAAGGTATGTCGTTTTATTTTAATTATCACAATGTATTTAGTATCAGCGGAAAATGGAGTGGATTCGTTGCTATTTTTAGAAATAAATGTTAACCTATACTATATGTACAACTTTTTTTTTACAATTTTTAGAAAAAAAAAAGGTTAAGCATTATTGGATTATTGGTTACTAATTAAAACGATTACTTGTGAACACTTATTTATTCTCTTCGAGATAGTACAGCCATTTGCAAGAACACTTAGTAACAATAGACAAAACAAAATTATACACCAATGCCATAGACAATTTTGCTACTTAATATGAAATAGTTAAATTAAATTTTCTTATATCTAATAAGCATTTTGCACATGTATGGTCATTATGTTTTTTTTTCAGCTTCACGCTGTATCCCGTATGTAGCAGGGTAGGCAAAGAGAGCCTAATGTTAAGACACTCCGGCTCCCCACTTTCCACCGAATTTTGGAAACATTGCATGTTGAGTAACGGAACTCAACGCCGCGCTTTGTCTGGACACCAGAGCGAAGAAAATGAACATACTAAATATTTCATTTCCTGGAGTGGGAATAAAACTCACAACCAGTCTCGTTTACAGTCACACGTTTGTGCCCCTGCGCAACATTGGCCTCATGTTGCAGTGGGATAACCTTTTACTATGAAAACAATGATTTTGAACGTCATAACAAGTGCGTCGTTAATTTTACTACAATTTCCAGAGGTTAAAAATAAAAGAGTAATACTTATATTACTAGATAATAAATAAGACGTAGCTTAAAATATAAAATAATATGTCATAGAACAAATTTTACTAAACTTATTTTTTGCTTTTAGTAATGGTATAGATGCTGATGAGAATGTAATCAATGGAGAAGAAAATCAAAACTTTAGTGGGGGACTCATAGAAGAATTGGCAAGTTTGTTTGATGGCGAACTAAAACCTGTGGCACCTAAAGCACAGAAAAAAGTACCAATGCCGGCCGAGTATGTATAAATATATATATTTAACATTCTCTAATAGAGATACATTCCAATAATATTAATTCTACTTCATTTAATTATAATTATATTACAATTAACGACTTGTATATTCACAAATCACATTTAGTTCCATTAAACTGGCTTCTGACCGGCTTCACCAACGTCATTCTAAGTGAGGTCTTTAACCGCAGATGCAATAGGTACAATATAATTACGATCAAAATGATCAACGTGTATAATATAGTCTAATAAGTAATATATCTTTCTCTATAACTATACTATTGAACCAGAAATAATTTTATAATTTGAATAGTTCCTGAGATTAGCCCATTTCAACAACACAACAAAATTTTCAGCTATAGTATTTGTTTTGGCTAGTATAGAAGTATAGATATGGATTGATGGCTTCAACAGTTGTTAACAACCTACCACGTATATATCATCTTGTCGCATTAACTTTACGCCGCCCTCTGTTGAACATAGACCTTACTAATAATACATATGAATATCTCGTCCAGCTTGGACCTTGGGCAGTGGCTGTCGCGTGACCGCTGGTCGTCGGACAGCTCCAGCTCCGAGGGTGAGGAGGAGAGGGAGGGCGGCGCGCTGTTCGCCGCCGCGCAGCCCGACGCCAAGCCCGTTACGCAGTTCACGCCGGAGGAATTGGAAATGGTATAGCTTTTTAGCTTTATTTCACTTCACTCGAAATACAGAATGTCGCACATAGTTTAAGTAGACAGAGAGAACCTGGGAACTTGTCACAGCATCAGCAAAATAGTATATCAATAATACAATTTTGAATCACCTTCGAAAAGGAAACGAGTTTTCATCTATTGTAGATTAGATGATACTGATTTATTTGTTCTTAGAACCGTCATCTAAAAATTATGCCGACATAAAAAAACGTGCAAGTTTGGTCCGACAAAATTGGTCTTGATACAGGCGGTATGGAAACTTCATTCCATTTTTAAATCAGATGATCTCTAATCATAAATTATATCAATAAAAATGTTTTCAGTTGTATACAACATATAGACAAATGGTATTTTGCTCTTATGCACTTATAAAAATAAAAAGATATATTAAAAATATTTTATTTATTTATTATTGGTTGTAAATTTGTTTACTGATGCTTTTTTTGTTTGTGAATTGTTATATTATCTGTATATACTGTTATAAATAAATATTAAATAATTGAGGCCAGTTGTGGCGCAGTGGCACGAGGTGTGACTGTAAAACCGACTGGTTGTGGGTTCGATCCCCACTCGAGGAGATGAAATATTTACTTAAATTTATATTTCCATTTCTTCGCTGTGGTGTAGAGGTTAAGCGCGGCGTTGAGTTCTGCCACTCAACACGCAATGCCTCCACAATTCGGCAGAAAGTGGGGAACTGAGTGTCTTAACACTAGGTTCCCTCTGTCTACCCTGCTGTGTGCGGGATACAGCGTGAAGCTGATTTATTTAAATAGTTTTTAAAATATAAAATTGTGCTTAGTTGCGAGAAGCTCGGCGCCACGAGCAAGCCAACAACCCGCACTACTTGAAGGACGACTCGCCGCGCTCGTACCAGGACGACGTGCCCATCGCGGAGATAGCGCTCGAAGTGCCGCTGCAGGTTAAATGTTAGTACCAATTTTTATATTCTTCTCCTTTTTTTTAGCTTCACTTTGTATCGCAGAGTAGGCAGTGGGAACCTAGTGTTACAACACTTCCGTCCCTAAATTTCAAGAGTGGAGTAGCGGAATTCAACGTCGCGGTTTGTCTTTTTACCAGAGCGAGAAGAAAAATCATACCCCCGAGTGGGAATCGAAGCCACGACCAAACGCTATGCCGCTACACCGTGATGATTTTTTTATGTTCATGTTATTTTAGAGATTATTACATAGAAACTTAATCAAAAACACACTAATTGCAAAGCAAACATCATATTATTTTTGAATTTTGCATTCACGATAGTTTGATCCATTAAAAAAATATTTATTTTTTATTTCATTTAATGATAATAATGTGATATGTCTTTATAATATATATCCTTTTGCTGTTTTCATTGATCTTAATAAGAAACATTAGTGTATATTAAATAATTTTATTTTAAATCACTGTATTGTTTCAGCTAAGAGGTCTGATATGTACTTAACTACAAGACAAAGTTCAAAGAAAGCGAAAAAAGAAAAACGAACATCAAAGAAGAGGAAAAACAAAATTGAAAGGCATTCGTCTGAATCAGATAGTGACTGTTTGTATTTTTTATGTAGTAAATTTTTATTTTTGTAAATGACATTTTTGAAGATACAATTTGTAATCTAGATATAGTATATAATTATATGGTAAAAGATTTCTGTGATATTTCATAACGAAACAACAATATTACAGAAACAACACTACAATATAAAATAAATATTTGACATTATTTTGTTGAACTTAAAAAAAATTAAAGCAATGGATGTGGGATCGATCCCTATCTGGAGGATATGCTTACATTTTCTTGTTGTAGTTAAAATCAACGTAATTTTACGTCTAATTATCTTTAGAAATGGGTGAAAAGTTAAAAGTGTGGAATGTTTGTTGTGGAGCATTTACTAAATTAGAGATACAAATATATATATATATATATATATATATATATATATATATATATATATATATATATATATATATACACATATACACGTTTAAAGAGCCCCAGGACGTGTGAACTCCTCTTTGATTTGAGAGAGGTCAAATAATTATGAAATTTGTGTGACTAATGTTTGTGTGCAGTGGAGGCGGAGGAGGGCGCGCGGCCGGCGGTGGCGGAGGGCGGCGAGCTGCCGGACGGCGCCGCGCCCTCCGACGACGAGCCCGCGCCGCGCGACGACCCGCACCGCGCGCTCGACCTCGACCTCGACGTGTACGTACCTCACCTCCCATCTCCACCAATACAAACACACGACAGCTTGTGGGTTCGATTGCCACTAGCATACTCTGAAATCACTGAAATATTTTATATAGCACTTCCAAGATTGGGCGGAAAGTGTCGTAATGGGAATGGAGGGTCTTAAGGCCCTTTGCCTACCTTGCTACGTACAAAATACAGCAGGACACTAATAAAAAAACACTAGAAATTTCAGTCTATATTATATATTTAAAACTGTAGGGTTACTGTAAAATCTTTAATTCGATACTCTTATTGATATATCTAGAAAATTATGAATTTTAACTATTGTAATTGGAATATGAAATGACCATTTTAAGCCATTTTTATTTTACTTAATATTTTTAGACCACTCCGTGAAGAAGAGTTGCTAGTAACAAGAATACAACAATATCCATCACCGGAGACTGGCTTATTAAATAAGAAAAAAGAATCTAAGAAAAATAAATCAACAGAAAAAAGATCTTCCGAAAAATCTGGCCATAAGAAGAAGGGAAAGAGTTCTAAGCATAATAAAGAATTTGACTTAATGTTAGCAGAACCCACTAATAATGGTGTAGAAGAAAACCTACTCATTGTTACTGACGATAACTCTAAGGATAAAACCATGGAAATAGCCTCCGATGACAAAAGTCGAGAGAAAATAAAGACTGAAAAACATAAGAAGTCAAAAAAAGAATCTAAAGAAAAAGAATCAAAGAAGAGTAAAAGTTCCAAAAAAGGTATTTATTATTATACAATTTGTCCTTTTTGTTATTTGTACTAGCATGCATTTACAATAGATATGTTTCAGGGAAATAATCATTATTAACAATTTTTTTATAATTAAAAATCTGAGCTTGCCGCTTTATAACATTGATCTATGTGATGCAGCCTTCTACGTTAAATGGACTATCCTACACAAAGAGGTGTAGAGGGGAGGTGAGGCCAGTCATGGCGCAGGGGCACAAAGTGTGACTGTAAAATCGACTGGTCGTGGGTTCGATCCCCACTCGAGGAGATGAAATATTTATTTACATTTATTTTTTCATTTCTTCGCTCTGGCGTCGAGGTTGGCGGCGTTGAGTTCTGCCACTCAATATGGAATGCCTTCAGAACTCGGCGCAGTGGGGAGCGGAGTGTCGTAACACTGGGTTCCCTCTATCTACCCTGCTGTGTGCGGGATACAGCGTGAAGCTGATTTATTTATTTTATTTACTACACAAAGAGTTTTGCAATTCAAGTTGCTGGGTTATATTAATTCAAGTTAGGGTGTTCAACCAAACAAACTTCAGCTTTATAACATTAGTAAAGATCAACAAGATATCTTAGCATTATGATTTTAATTTGTTTACAGACAAACAAGGAACAAAAGTAGGATACGAAGAAGCTTTAGGCATTTCGACGCCCAGCAAGGAAGTTGTATAGTGTATGGTCCTACATAAAAAAATCCAAGCCTCAGCCATTGGTGATCTTCACACGCTCTCAGTGCAATTGTTTGTTTGAACAATTAGTTTATATTAGTTAGATTCATATATACATATATTATATTATATATAGGCAATGTTTTCATTCGTCTTAAATGAAACGTGTCCATTTAAATAAACATATATTTCTATTGATTTAGATTAATAAATATGTATAATCATGTACAGTTTTATTGCAAGATTAAATTAAATAAGATTAACAAAATAAAGCTATTCATCTATGTGTAAACATGTATTTTTATATTATAAACATTGTTTAAAAAACACATCACTTCACAAAAATCCTATTAAAATACAATGGCAAAAATCCAATAATTCTTTTCGATCTATTTAGTACATGGGTCACCGCTTCCGTGAGATCCGCTTTTTTTATTATTCTTATAATGGAATGCCACCTGAAGATTTATATTTAATTGATTAATTATTTTATTGATTAATTATTTAATTGATTAATTACACTGATGCTGTAAATGCGACGGCGTGGATTAGGTACGCACTCAGTGAAAAAAATATTTTCATTTCTTCGCTCTAGTAACAAGACAAAGCGCGGCGTTTAGCTTCTCCATTCACCACGCAATGTCTCGAAAATTTAGCGTTAAATGAGGAAGAAAGTGTCTTTACACTATGTTTTCTTTACTTACCCTGCTATATACGGGGTACAATTTGAAGCTAAAAGAATAATTTAAAAAGAGTCTTTAATAATCAATTTAAGATATTGGCAAATAGTTAGTGGCAAGAAAAACATTACCTGGTGGCCTAATTTCACTCATGTATGACACTTTTATACCACTTTTAATCTAGACCTTTTGCATCGAAATTAAAAGTTGTTTTCAATGGCTTACATTGAAAATAAACACATGGTGAAACAGGTTAGGCAGAATTCCTAAATATAAAATACTAAAAATCAATCAGCTTTACGCTGTATCCCGCACACAGCAGGGTAGGCAGTGTTAAGACACTCCATTCCCCTTTCTGCCAAATTCTGAAGGCACTGCGTGTTGAGTGGCAGAACTCAACGCCGCGCATAAAATACTATTTATACTAAATATTATTATACTTGTGTAAAACTACAAATATAGATTAAAATTATATTTTCTATAAACTATATATTTACATAATGTTTTAGATATTAATAAGATAAGATACTTCTATTTATAAATTATTTTTTCAATTTAATTTTTTTATGCTAATTATATCTTCTTTTCTTCTACTATATTACACTAATTACGAAAATGGATTTAATGAAACTACAATACACGATCCAAATACATTTATTACTCTTCAAATAACTGTAAACAGCCACAAATAAATATTACACTTGGACATAATCATATACATATTGTTGTACTTTTCAAATACACTGACTGACAAATGTATGCAAGTCTTTTATATACAAAGAAATATATTGTACAGATAGTACTTTAGGGTGCCCTTAGGATTTTTTAGGTAAATAAGTATTGAGAAATATTGATGTTATTTTAATACCAGGTCACAGATACTATAAAATATTAGAAAAGTAAATAAATTTCAAAAAATATAAATAATATTTCAAAAGGGCAAATAAATATACTGTTCAACTTTACTGGATAAAACTATTTTACATTAAACATAGGCAGTACTTATTCTAATACAATAAATAACATCAATCGGCGCATATAAGCGAACCCTTTTGGAGGTGCGATTTTTTTCTCATATTTATAAATTCACTAACGTTTGGAGAATAAGAGTATATTATTATATTTCAGAAATAACAAAATCGACGAATCTTATTACGATTACATTACAATTATTTTATATAACAATAAATACATGAAATCAATGAAACGAATGGACCTAATATCTAAATGTCAATCTAAATTGAATAAATAACACAGCTTATTATTAGCTTAACATTACTCGAAGCGTGCTTACTGGCGACTAACAGTGATTAAAAATAGTGACTCGACACAAACAAGTTCGATAGATATAAATATTATTCGAAGAAAATTTAATTCAAATATGAGATTAATAGGATGAATATTATAAGTCGATAACTAATACAGGACTCCGTACACAGATTTTCAAATATAATCAATAAAAATATAATATGTATCAACAAAATATAAAGTTACTATAAAAAATAAAGTGTTATTTATATAAAATATGTATATAAAACACAATATTCCAAGCCTATAACTTGATTATTATTGAAAATATAAACTATAACAACATTACACGGCTGTGTACGGATCAATAAAGCTACAATACTGTTTACTTCTCTAGCATGTATTTAGGTATGTCGAACTTGACCTCGACGCCGGCGTTCTTGGCGAGGGCCACGATCTCCGACAGCTGCACCACCAGCTTGGCGGCCTCGTCCAGGTCGTCGCGCGGCACTATGCGCAGGCCGGAGTCGGCTATCAGCTTTCTGGCTTCGTTCACTTTTGTACCCTGCAGTATTTTATAATATCATTATTTTTGTTTTAAAATTTAAATTAAGGTTTTTTTTTAAATTAATAGTAAATTGGCGACAGTCAGACGCTGTGCCGCCACACTGCTCGGTCATGTTGTTTAGATAAAACAGTCTTATTATTTAAGTTATTATTAACGTTAACAGATATTTGAATCCAGCATATAGCAGAGGGTACCTGGGAACCTAGTATTAATACAATCCGTCGCCCACTTTCCGCCGGAGGCGTTGCGTGTTGAGTGCCTCTTTACCGTGACAATATTAAATATTTCATTTCCACGAGTGGGAATCGAGCCCACAACTATCGCGTTTACAGCCGCAGGCTTCACTCCCTCCCTGTACTTTGAGAACCTCAAAAATATTAATTAATATTAAAATTATCAGCAGAAATAACAAAATCATTTTAGCATTTTAAATATTACTATAATCTCAGCTATAATGTGAAAGCTATTTAAATTTTTTATCACCAGATAAGATTATAAGAATATAAAAAATAAAAATAATAAAATTTACTCAATCTTTTTTTTTTTGCTTTGGTTATTTTATTTTTTAGTTATATATTATAGATAATAAGTGAAATTACCGATTTAAAAATATCAACTTATAATAAAAATTTTATGTTGGATAGTTTTTATTTTAAGATATTTTTTTTTAAATTTGAGGTCAGTCGTGGCGCAGGGGCACAACAGTGTGACTGTAAATCGACTGGTTGTGGGTTCGATCCCCATTCGAGGAGATGAAATATTTATTTAAATTTATATTTCCATTTCTTCGCTCTGGTGTCGAGGCAAAGCGCGGCGTTGAGTTCTGCCACTCAACACACAATGCCTCCAGAATTCGGCAGAAAGTGGGGAACAGAGTGTCTTAACACTAGACTCCCTCTGCCTACCCTGCTGTGTACGGGATACAGCGTGAAGCTGATTTATTTGATTTTTTTTAAGATAATTTTCTAACCTGTAGACGAACAATAACTGGTATCTGAATGTTGAGGTTCTTGGCGGCGTTGATGATGCCTTCGGCGATGACGTCACATCGCATGATGCCTCCAAAGATGTTCACCAAGATGGCTGTCACCTTCGGGTCTGATAAGATAATCTTGAAGGCTTCCTACAAACAATAGTTTTATTTCAACATTATTTATTTGACATACAAAGTATGATAAAATTTGTCAATATTCGCCTTGTCGTTATTATCTTGGGCGCAGTGAATGTAAACGGTTGTGGTTGTGGGTTCGATCCCAACACGAGGAAATGATTATATTTACATTAATACAATTTTGCCGCTTTGCTAAGGTAGTGACATTTCAAATTTAGGTCTGACTTGACTCTATTTTTTGTTTATCCTGTTTTTTCTTAATCATAACATCTTTTAAAGCATACTTACGGAGACAGCTTGTGCGGTAGCACCGCCGCCCACGTCGAGGAAGTTAGCGGGGTCGCCGCCGTACAGCTTGATGATGTCCATGGTGGCCATGGCCAGCCCGGCGCCGTTCACCATGCACCCAATGTTACCTTTATAAGTGTAAATATAATAATTATATTTAAGTGTAAGGAATTTGGAGCTGTCGTGGCGCAACGGCACAATGTTTAACTGTATAAGCGATGGTTGTGGTTTTGATTCCTTTTCCCATGAATTTTCGATTCAATTATGTTTATTTTGTTGTTCGAGTAACAAGCGACAGCGCTGCGTTGAGTTCCGCTCAACAAACATCTCTCAAAATTAAGACAGAGTAGAACACACTAATTTATATAATTGGGGTGCAAAAAGCTTCTTTCTACCTACTCTAAGTAAAACTGAAGAAAAAGATATGTATTAATAAAAGTTACCATCTAGGGCAATGTAGTTCAGATCAAACTTTGCAGCCTCAATTTCCTTCGGATCCTCTTGGGTAATGTCCCGCAGTTGAAATAGTTCCTTTTGTCGAAATTGGGCGTTGTCGTCGAAGCGAAATTTAGCGTCTAAGCAGAAAACTGAAAAAAAAATATTACATATCTATAACATAACCATATAGGCATATTTCATGTTTATCATAAAATATTTGGTGAATGAATATTGCTTACAAAAATAATGTATTACGCGTATTAAGGCCGACTTGGAGTAGGGATTTCTAAACAAGCGAGTTTACGCTACATAGAACTTATGTACTATATGCGCCAATATATTGTAGTTCGTTTATTTTACCCTCTTAAAGGTTCGTCTTACCAACACCGTCAAGCAAAGGAAAGAAGACTGGCACAGCATCAATATAAATTTTTGATAAAATTTGTGAAAGCATTGATATAAATTTACTGTAAATTGAAGCTTGAACAGTTTAAATATAATTATAATATATTAATAAAGTCAAGTCTAAATGTTTTATATTGTTTTATAGAATAGTGTCTTAACTTATTACTTACATTATAAATATATTGTACTTTTTATGCAAAAAATCTATATCATTTAAACAGACTTACATTGGCCTGTAACAGCATCTTCAGCGTAGGGATTGACTTCAATCAACAAGGCGTCTTTCTTTTGGAAGAGGTCATACATTTTTTTAATCATATCACAGGCTTCATTAGCTTGTTCACCGAGTCCAATCTAAAATAGAAACAAAGTAAATATAGCTGCTACTAGCTACCGTAGCGTTTGGCGCTCCGTTCTCTCTGACTACCCCGCAAGGGATAAAGCGTGAAGCTAAGTTAAGTTAAATTAGTTAAGTAAATATAGCTTCCTGCTGCTTCCACTATTCTCCACTTTCCATCCAATTTTTGAGGCGTTGTTGAGTGGTAGAATGCCACACTTGGTGGGGAAATAAAAATAATTCTTTGCGTCAAGTAGGACTCAAACCCTGGTGCCACATCAGCCTAGGCCCAAAGTAAATATGGAAATTAATTATAAAATTAGAAACTCATTCCAATGTTTTTCTAATCTTATAATAAAGTTTTTTTTTACTTCCAAACAAAACTGGCAATTAATCAATAATAAAAAGAATAATTTGAAATTCAAGAAAATGAGATCATTCTGGCTTAGCATGAGTCTTGATTGTAAGCAAGCATATTATAGTTGTGAGTTTAATCCTCACACCGGGGAATAAAATATTTACAATTCCTCTTTCTGGCAGAAGATGCTGACTTCCGCCATTTAACACTTTTAATTTGAATAGAATGTAGAGAACAGTGTCTTGGCACTAGGTTCTCTGAGCCTACACTGCTTTTATGCTTACATTGATTTCTAAGTAATAAAATAAGACTTGTTTTTAATTTATAATAAACTAATTAAGGCAAAAATCAGCTTCAAGCAACATACAGCAGAGTAGATAGAGAGAACTTAATGTTAAAACACTCTGTTCCACATTTTCCACCGAATTCTGAGGGCATTGCGTAAACCAGAGTGAAGAAATGAAAATATACATTTAAATAAATATTTCATTTTCTTGAGCGGGAATCGAACCTACAACTGGTCGCGTTTACAGTCACACTTTGTACCTTGCACCACAACTGGCCTCATTAAGCCAAACACCACACAATGAAAGCAACTTCTTACAACCTGTTACATAAGAGTTAGGTGTAGCACAAAATTATTAAGTCTAATAATTTTATTTAAATTTATATTTTCATTTCATCATTCTATTGTTGAGGCAAAGCACGGCGTTGAACTTTGCCACTCAACACGCAATGCCTCCAGAATTCGGCGGAAAAGGGAGAACAGTGTCATAACACTAGGTTCCCTTTGCCTATTCTGTTATATGTGGGGTACAGTATGAAGCTGATTTTAATATTTGTAATAGAAGAAAGCCATTCACACATTATAATTTGTTCAAAGAATAATAGGTTTTTTAGCATACCTTGTTGACTATACGTGATACTTGTTCATCGGTAATGCCTGTGACAATATCTATGGGTTCATATGTAATAGCATCCGGATTCTCCGCGGCCACATCCTCAATATTAACCCCACCTTGAGATGAAGCTATTATAACGGGACCCTGTTTTAAAATATGTTATATATATGTCATTATTTGAAAATAAACATTTGTAATTCACTACCTTCTTATTTAACTGATTTTTACTCATTTTCTAATAAAAGTAATTAATTTTAAAATAATTACATTTTATTTATGGCTGTATTAAAAATAATATTATTGATATTATTGTAAGTTTATACAATACATACATTTTATGAACATACTCCGCAATGTGATTTAAAATCATAATCATACTTTCAGTTAAAACTGTACTTAACAAAGCATTCTTGTATTAAAAAAAAGATTTTTTTAATAAATTCAAATGCATTAAAGTAATATGGTTTATAAATTGCATAAAATAATTGTGCATTATTCATAACATGCTACTAAAGAAACAAACAAGGCCATGATCAATAATCTCTTACTGGCCAGTTATTTATAATTAGCTTGATACACAATTAACCTCAATGTTGATGTACATGATCAAGCATAGTTAATTTGAAATATATTTCTATTACTAGAACTAGTATATAACACTATTCAATATACATACATTAAAACTGCGCTCCATCATAATTGCAACATAAAATTCTCTACGTGGAAACTTTCTTTCAGTGACCATGACCATATTACAGATTCTGCCAGCTGCGCCTGTTTGTTTTGTCACTAAGTACTGTTTCAGCATTTTCCCAACAATATCTCCAGCAACTTCAGGTCTAGAAAATACATATATTTTTAAAATCTACAATGAATGACATATAGTAGGCTGTGGATTTTTGTGGAGTTTCATCTCATTACCAGAACAAAAATCATACACATAACATACATACATACAACATAAAGACAATATATTTATATGAGCAAGACATAATATATAATTCCCCTGAGATGATGTCCTGCTGTAACATAATGGGCTCAGATATATATATTATAAATTATTTTTATAGTAGGCAGACAGAACTTAGTGTTAAGACACACATGTAGCCACTTTGGACTGAAAAATCATTTTTTGGAATTAAAATTAAAAACATGAGTTTAAAATAGGGAATCTACATATTATTTATGTAATATAATAAGAAATATTACAGTCAAATTAAAATTATTAAAAAAACTCACTTGTCAACCATCCTTACACCTCCTTTCAACCCATTTTTAAAGGCACCTTTTCCTCTTCCACCAGCAAGAACCTAAAATTGGATATTTTATATAAGTACAATAAATTATTTAAGACAATTACACATCAACTTATTCATAAAGATTGAATTACCTGTGCTTTTAACACAATATCCTTGGTGTTCAATTCTTGGGCATACTTCACTGCCTCATCCTTAGTCTTTGCAATATTAAATTTTGGCACAGGTATACCATTATCCCTTAGCAATGTATAGCTTACATATTCATGTACATTTAAGTTACGGACTTGTTGTTTGGATGGTAGATTCTTGGATGTTGAGGCTGCCAAGAGCTAAAATTTTATGATATAGGTAATAAATATTATTAGTTTTTTGCAGTAAGACAAACTATCTTAAATATAAAAAGAAAATTATAGCAGAAAAGTTATAATTCTAAGTTGTTTTGAATTTTACATATGTTATTACGTTTATTTAACGCGATAGTTTCCTCTTTCGATCGCTCTTCTTATAAAAAAAACAATATTTTATAAGTTTCAAGGAATTCATATGTAAACTCACAATATTAGATTAAAATCTGCTAAAATAAGAAATAAACATTGCGTATTGATGACGTAAGGTCACTAGTGCTGAAAATGACAAGGTCAAATTTATAATTACATAAATTGAAACTGACGATTTTACGTAATAGTCAAGCACTACTAAAATTCAAAATTAGCGCTATGTCATTTGTGGAAACTACTATATACGTATTCTGATAAAATGTATAATATGTAAGTAGAAATTACTTATATCGAGGAAAATAAGCACTTAAAGGCTTTATAGCATATTCTTGCACAATATCTATGCGTTTAAAATATTTGACATAATATATTTTTACATACCTTTGTTCCATTTTTAACAAATATAGTTTCCGCAAGACCAAAAGAACGAGGTAGTAAAGTCGCCATTTTTCCCTACATATAATATTGCCCGTAACCACAGACCTCACATTAGTGATATGAGTTCAGTGACTGTCTTGTCTCATTGAACTTTGAAGTTTGACTTTGATGCAGTATTGCCAGTTGTTGATATTAAAAAAATATAAAAAGTAACATTTTCACGAAAAAAAAGTACACAGCAGGGTAGGCAGTAAAAGCACACAGCAGGGTAGGCAGAGAGAATTTAGTGTTAAGACACTCCGTTCCCCACTTTCTACCAAATTTTGGAGACATTGCGTGTTGAGTGGCAGAACTCAACGCCACGCTTAACCTCGACACCAGAGCGAAGAAACGAAAGTATAAATGTTGCGCCACGACTGACCTCAATAATTAGTTGCCTAAAACTTTGCAACGTTGTTTTTAAGTGGTAAAATATGGTGGCGAGTATTTTTGTCTAAAATTCCGGAACAGCAACACATATGGTTAATTCATTATGATCAAGAAAAACATGTTTTTTTACTCCTTTTGTAGCCCCACACCATCTACATGATCCATTGTGTTTTTGAATCTGATTGTTACTGTAGATACATTTTGCATTTTGAATTACCATTCACAAATTTGTATCTATTTTTTTTAGCTTCACGCTTTATCCCGCACACATCAGGGTAGGCAGAGGAAACCTAGTGTTAAGACACTCCGTTCCCCACTTTCTGTCGAATTTTGGAGGCATTGCGTGTTGAGTGGCAGAACTCAACGCCGCGCTTTGCCTCGACACCAGAGCGAAGAAATGGAAATATAAATTTAATTAAATATTTCATCTCCTCGAGTGGGGATCGAACCCACAACCAGTCGGTTTTACAGTCACACTTTGTGCCACTGCGCCACGACTGGCATCTGTGTATCTATATTAATACAATAAGCCGGAATAGTGTGTTTGTTTGTTTAAACGCTAAGATCTCTGGATCTACTGGCCTGATTTACCTTTTTTTGTTTTATTACATTTTTTCAGAAGTGCTATAGGCTACACAACATTATGATGTAAGTCTTACTTAGCCTTAAATCACGAAATAACAATATTAATGAACGCCGTCGAATTGATTTAAGCTCATACGCTACAAAAATAGTTAAATATATGGCAGTACATTGCACGGCAGAAATTTATTCTATTTTATTAGTTCTAAAAAAAGTCCGCGACACCGTATATCTATGTCTATAAATAAATCACAATAATAATAAAACACTTTGTGACAAAAAATAATTGACCGATTTTTATTTGACATGGATATTGAAGCCTACAAAATTTTTTTGAAGATAAGCTTCGATTTTTATAGCATGTAAATTGGATGTAAACTTTTCGAGAAAATGTAAAATTAAAATAATTCAAAGTTCTGTTTACGGCCGCAACGGCCAAGTCTCGCAGGGAGCGAATTTACTGCTGATGACATCTTCTCAAGCAGACACGTAGTGCTTCCATTTTTTCAGAATTATGAAAACAAGTTGTTTATTATTGAATATCTTAATTTCTTGGCAAATGCAGCATAATAAAAGTATTATTATGCTGCATTTGCCTTCACATGCGGACAAAGCCGCTAGTGGGTCGCTAGATACACATAAAGTAGGTAATAAAATAATCCTAACGGTGTATAATTTGTATTATTTCTATTTTAAAATCGGTGATTTCGGTTTACTGTTCAGAAATTTAAAAAGCAATGTGATGTAGTATAATATAAAATTGTTCCTAGACGTTACCTCTGAACAGATAAGTTCGCGTAAATGGTGTTTTCTTTTTTTATTTTTCAGTACAAATTTCTGGAGTGGGTACCAGACTAGTCTGGGGTTGGCAAGGACTCCTTCCCCTTCTCTTCCTATGCCCATGACCCTGCCTATGCCCTCATTAAATAAACAGTTTCCCTTCTCATCTAATGTCTACTCCTTTCAACGACTTTCAACTTTCAAGTAGCAAAGCTTCAAAGTCATTCCTTATAGTTAAGACAGTATTTGCGTATTATCGCCACCGTATTTGCCGAACAAAATAATTTAAGCATTTTTTTTTTATTTATTAACCGATTGTAATGAAACAAATACCAAATGTTAAGAAAGGAAAGGAAACTTGCCAGAATCTAATAGTGAAACTGCATTTAAATAGGTTAAGCACCTCCTGAGACTAATCTCTAAAATTTTAAATATCATTGTTTTGGGTTACATTAATAAATGCCATGTTAATTAAACACAAATATTCTTTTACTTAAATTATACTGAATAATTACAAGAAATAATGTCCAGTAGTCCACAACAGTCAAAATAAGGTCCGATTTAAATTAAAGAAAAAAAAAATTAAAATTTTGCGGACGGTGAGCCGTTCCGCTGGCGGCTCGGTGAAAACGATACGTCTGCTCACAGTTGGATTGTTTCCTTAGTCAAACATATTCCTTTGACACCTAAATTTACTAAAATACGTTTAAATATATTCATTTACTGATATTTTAATATTTATTCAGAAATTCATAAACTTACAATAATACAAGTTTTTCTCCAAATATTATTATTTCTTTTTATGGAAATTCCTGTTGATTTTTTAATTAAAATTTCAGGTTGATTATTATTTTATTTTTATTATACCTAGAGGATAAGACGATAGAGCCGATCGTGGCTCTCTATCGTTTGCTCCGCGGTCTCGTTTGCACTATCGGCTCAGGTGGAACATGACAATGAGTCGTGCTTTTTCGTCCGTGCAGTCGGCGTTCATCGATATATAAGACATGATCACTTTCAAAAAAATGTGTGAACATCACACATAAACATATTATAAAAAAAACACGTTACACATTATGAAGAAAACAAAACATAACGCAATATATTATATTTCTTAAAAGTTCACATTACTTGCTTTGATTCTGTTTTTGATATATTATTGTCTATGTTTTTATGTTTTTCTTCTGACCAAACACCATTACCACTAAAATAGTGACTTCTTTCTAACAAATACAAAATTAGACTAAGTTTCTGACTGGAATTTAGTTCTGTCAAATCTACTTGATCTAGAATATGTAATTGACTAGTATTTTGCTTTTTATCAAATGAACAAGATATGTCTCGAATTTTATTCCATGGATATAGAAGAATAAAACAATTTTCATAAATATCTTTTATAGAAAATTTTGAATGTAGTTGTTCATAAACATATCTAATTTGCACCAATGGTATATTGACCCAAAAAGGATGTCGTTTTATATTGTTTCGTATTTGACTTGAACTATAATTGTTTTCCAATAACTCTCTTATGGAGAAAACTATATCCTTCCCCTTTCCAAATCGATCACCTGGAGTTTTTTCAAATGTTTCATAATGTGCAGTACTTCCAGAGAGTATATTTAAACTTAAGCATTTTTTGTCATTATTATATAACATTATTAATCTTTTTAATGCTGTATTTTTGAAATGAATCATCTTTAGAAATCTGGGATGGTTAAAAAAAGAATTAAATTCTGGTATACTTTTAGCGACTTGTAATCTTTCTTTTATTGTAATCGGACTTAATGTATATATATCAAAACATTTTGTTTGTGCTTCTTTACTTACACCAAATTCCTTCAGTACTCTTTTAGTTTCCATCATAGTAGAACAGTTTACCATGGCTAATTTTGGATGCATTCTTATAATATCTTTTATATTTATACCTCCTATACTTTTAAAATTATATACAATGTTTTTTAAATTGTCAGGATCAGCATGTACTAAATATAAGTTCGATTTTAACTTATTATTAGGCATTAATATTTCATTTTTGAGCAAGTTTAAAGTTTTATTAATTGTTTGCAATGGTCGATGTTTTATAGTAGGATAAGTTTGCAGTCCTCTTGCAAATTCTTCTGGGCTTAAATCTAGCATTAATTCTAGATATCTCTGGATAATTTTAATTCTTAATGTATAAAGTGTAAATTCGCTTACATCCCCATAAACTAGAGTTGTTAGGGATGTTGGCCATTGAGTCATATAACTTGCTAGTCTATTTTCAATATTTAAGTTCATTGGTATAATTCCACTTGATTTCAGGTCTTTCAATTTTCGTTGTTTTATTATTTGTAAATATGATGTTAAATGTTGGATCAATATATTACTAAGACCACATTCTTGCAGTACAGCATAACGATATTTTAAAGTAATTGGCAAATAACTACACAAGGACGGTTCATCAACGAGAACTTCTCTTGAGTAGCCCAAGTCGTACATAGTCCCTACCAAATGTTCAATTTTCTCGGCGTTTAATCTTCTGACGGCAGGATATTTCAATTGTAAATATTGAGCTCTATTTTTATTTATTTGAAGATATTTACATAGAATTTTTAAATTATCCGGGCCCGAAAATTTCGCATGTAAGCATTGTTTAAGTATAAAAGAATTTCTACGATATATTTTCTTCAAAATCATATATTGCTTGTTCATTATCAAAATTTCCTATTGGATTAAATATCTTGGATATCAGTCCATAAAAGTATACATATATAAAATTAATTAACATTTAATACTATATTGACACTTGACAGTTCTCTGTTTTCATTATTTCATTGATATGTCACTGCTCTGTTTTTTTTTATTTAATTTAAGACCAAGATACATATACGAAGCCAAATCGTCAAACGATTTGGCTTCGTTTTTTCTTTCTTTTTTGGAAAATTCATACTGTAATTTACTACCAATAGGGTATGGTAACAAAAATTTAATCACTAGAACAGCTTTATAAAATGTATAAATTATATAAAAATCTCACTAAGGTCAATCAATCAATCATCTTCACGCTGTCGGCTGTATCCGTACGCTCTATACAGCATATATTATGTTCCTTGATCTGCACACAGTATACCACGTACCCTATATATATTATGTTATTATATATTATGTTCCTTGATCTGCACACAGTGTACCTGCGTACACTGCACAGAACACATATACCCTTTGGGTNTATCGAAAATCCCGGTTTTGCTTGAATGGTCCGATATTGCGACCCCTAGTATTAATATAATATAATATTAACAGAGTGGGCTAATTGTATTTTAGGGAATTTAATAGATCAAAATTTAAACTAATATCATACAGTTAGGTACTTTAATGAAAGTAGCAAGAAATTAAATACCGTATCGTATAAATTGTTAATTTTCGAAATTTGATAAGCACGGGATATAATTTACAATGTTGACAACACTGACGTTTATCTGTCAAATTTTATTAACAAATAGCAATAATAGTTTATAGAGTCGGTTATTAAACATAAAAGTACACACCCATTATTTGGGTGCTTACTTGCACTTTTAGTAATCTTTTTATGAATGTTATAAACCTTTAATTATGGGTTCTAAATCGAAAACAGGATTATTTGCAATGGGATTCTTTATTTTCGCTTCTTTATTTATAACGGTAGCTTTTTTGAGTCCCTATTGGTTAGTAACTGATGGAAAACTAAAAGATCCAAAGTTTTTACGAATAGGTGAAATACTTTTACTTTGACTTGCTCATCATATGGTTAAATTATTATTTTACTAGCAAAAGTTACATGGATAAGTTTTTCAGGTTTATGGGAGGTATGTTTTAATGGCTTTGAAGATGTTCATCATTGGTATGATACTATATTTACTGGTTGTTGGTGGATATTTGAAGAAGAATATTATATTATACATGACATTTTACTCCCAGGATTTTTTATTGCTACTCAGTTTTTTTTCACAATTTCCATGTGTTGTGTTTTAATATCAATACTTTTAACATATTTGTATTTAAATAAAGATGAAGATGATGATAATTATGTGACATTACTAATCACATTTGGCACAGTTCTTGTAATAGGAGGTAACTTGAATGAAATAATTTATAGAAATATTTTATTTATTATAAGACTTAAATAATGTTACTTAAATATTGTTTTTATAGGCTTTTCAGGAATTATATCTGTGGTGACATTTGGAGCTAGAGGTGATGGACGTGACTGGATGCGAAATTGGGAACACAATGATCTTGGCTGGTCTTATGCTCTTGGCGTCATTGGGGTTATATTCCTCTTTCCAGCAGGCATATTGTTTCTTATTGAAGCTAGAGTTCGAAAATACAAAAGGTTACATGAAATGCAGAGTAGGGAACCATCTTCTTATAGCATGCGTGAAAGAAAAGCAGCTTATCCTGGACATACAGATATATAATATGTGTATAGTTGTATTCTATATGAAAGTTTATGTGGTTAGCTTGTATTTTTATAGTGCTTCAGAAATCCGTCCAATTCAAGAATCTCTTTTATATACTTAGATATTAATTAGAGCATTTAAGATATTACAATTTTAGGAATTTCATTTTCTTTAATATAGATATATATTATTATTGTCAGCATGCCAACACTAGATTTTTTTGTTGGATTATCTGCATTTACTTCCTTTCTTCCCTTTCTACCTGCATTTATTGTTTTTTTTGATAATGGATGATTTTTTTTATTTTGTGTATGTGTGTTTTATATTATTATATTAAAAATATGTGACTTATATACTTTTATAATTTTATATAAAACTATATCAAAAGACTTATTGTTGTTAAGCTGATACACAGAAAATGTATTTTTATTACCATGTAAACCTGTAAATCATGTCTGAGAGTACAAATACTGCTTAATATTGTTAAAACGACAAATTTCACTCACTTTTAGTTAAGTATTTCTTAACTTTTCTTACAAAAATTACTCAAAATTGTAAACATTTATGCTTTATTAATTTTAATACAATTTTGTAAAATAATCACAAAATGTACATATGTACTTTTTTATTACATTAATAAAGTAATAAAGTGGTAGTAAATTGAAATTTTATTTTAAATAAATCTAGATTATAAAAAGTTAAATAAGTTTGAAGCTGGTGTAGCACAATGGAACAACATTTGAGTTAAAAAACATTTGGCTATGATCTTCAGACTCAGTTTTTATTTCATTTCCCTGCTCTGGTAAGACAGTCTTCAGACAGACTACAGTAAGGTTTTTTTTTATATGAAACAGAGAATGGAGTGTTTTCAAATGTTTTCTCTCCAGACATGCAGGTAGTGTGCGGCTGAAAATAAATATTGAAGTAGTTGTGTTAGTAAATATTAAGGGATTTTTTTTTGTAATAATTCTTTTAAAACAGTATATATGTTAATATNTATATATATATATTGTATATGGTCATCAATCAGCTTAAATGTTTTGAACAACATATATTATATATACCAGCAATATAATTTGTACATATAAATATAATTTTATATTGTTAAAACAGTACACTCTGCTTCATTAAAAGTATTTAAGGCTTTAAATACACGAGGAACAGTGTCTCTACTAAGTAATGCTTCCTTTGCAGTATTGAAGCCCATTCTTATACATTGAGATTCATTCATTCCCGTAAGAATGCCGTGTATAAGTCCACTCGAAAAACAGTCTCCAGCTCCAGATGCATTTTCAATAGAGTTTATAATTTCTGCATTATAAACTCGAACTTCTATTTGTCGAATATTATTATTTTGAATATATTTTACTGTTAGTACACCTTTGGGTCCTCTTGTTACTAATAAGAAACTTACTGACTGTAAGACAATTCTAGACAAATCAATAATTTCATTTAATTCATTATTTACTTTTATGTTATTATTAGGGCACAAAAAATTTGCCATAGCTTTCAATTCAACAAGATTAGGTGATGCATATTCAATATTTTCATTACATAGTAGTGGTTTTATTGCTTTCCTCCGATCTGTTGGCTCAAAGAACACTGAAAAAGAAGGAAAAAAATATTAATTAAGTTTTCTTCTAATTGGCCAGGTAAAAAACGTGATTGTCGATGTTACAATCTTATAATCAAGAGGAAATGTTTTTTTCTTTAATTAATTATTAGCATTTTCTGTTATTCCTAGCGATGAGATGTTACGAAAATAGTGGTGTAAAATTATGAAAGTTTAATAACTGAAGATATGATATCAATGATAATACACGATTATGCAATAATAGTAACTATGTATATAAAAAGATGCCACAAAAAAGTATAAAAGTAGTCTTAGTGTGTATAATAAATCTTGTATTACTTTTGCATAAAATTTTTCGAGATATAGTACCTATATTGAGTGGCCGGAGCGCGCTTAGTGTTAAGATGAGTTTAAGGCAATGCAAAAAGTACATTTTCTTGAATGGGAATCAAACCTACAACCGCACGTTTGTAGTCAGACGTACCATTACACCACGGCAACCTCATAAACATATATCATTTACTTAATATCGTACAAAATATTCAAAACAAAACAAGAGAAATGTGAATTAATTTTAGGCCAGTCGTGCGCAGGCGCAGGGGCACATGTTTGTTACTGTAAACGCGACTGGTTATAGGTTTGATCCCCATTAAAGAAATGAAATATTTATTTAAATTTTCCCCAGTATTCGGCGGAAAATGGCGAACGGAGTGTCTTAACACTAGGTTCCATCTGCCTACACTGCTGTATGCGGGATAATGCGTGGAGCTGATCATTTACATTTCTAGTAAATTAATTGACATTCGTGTTGTGTAAATATTGTTAATGTAAATTGAAATGTCTGAATTGTTTACAATAAGTGTACATATTGCAAATCATTATACTATATTTATCTAAAATTTACAAAAATTATAAAAACTTGTCATGTTTTAATTATACTTTACTAATTGGTTATGTAAAAGTTTAAGTAAAAAATGATATTATAGGCTAAAATTTATAGTGTAACATTTTTTATCACTATATTTTTATATTTTGCAAACATAAAATGCTAAATATTGGTCGGTTTTTCAATTAACCTTAGATTATGATAACATTCTATTTGGTAACAAATATAGATTTCAGTTTCATTTCGAGAGAAAAGAATAATTAATCTTCTCTCTAGATTCACTACAAACTAACATTAATTAAAGAAAATATTCACAACAAAATTTCAGGAATCAAGGTTCAAATTATTTTTCTTGCAAATACTACAAGCACGGTATGCATATTGACGCCGGTAAGTCCAAATTAATTTTAAAAAATTATTCGTTTATTGTAATGCGATATTTTCATTTAAAGATTCGAACAAGACAAATTTAAACTTTATGCATATTTGTTGTCCCTAAGCCTTTTTTTGTTTCGGTTAGTTCTCATATTTTGTTGACTATTTAATATGTGTAGAATATTGTATGCTTTTATTTTTTTATTCGTGTTTTAATACGAATAAAAAAAAAGTTTACCACCACAATTAACATGACAAAACTGGTAAAGAATTCAGATTTATACTCTATGAGGCTATAAATAACAATCAACAAGAAAAGTTTTGACAGCAACTTAAGTATAACTTAACTACATAGGTACTGTCAAGTGTCAACTGTGCTTCGTATTCGTAAGCGTCAAGTTCCAACAGTCTTAATTTGACTCCACCCTTTGAAATGATATAAATTTAAAGTTTTCCCATTAAAAAACAAAGTGATTATCTATATTACTTTATTTTTACTTGATAGTATTTATAAGTGTATTAGTTTTCTATTTATTTACTTCTATTTCGAAAACATAACACATACGAAAAGTATTTACTAAACGCCGTAAATACAAATTTCCAAATATCTGTTAAAAATAAAAGGTAAGTTTATTTTAAGCTACATTTAATTTTTTATGTCTATTTATATTACGTATCAGTTTGTTTTAGTTTTTACAAACGTATCTGTCTTTTTTTTTTTAGTTTTTACAAAAATTTAATGACGTTTTTTGCTTTCTTGGGAAACTTCAAAAATTTGTCAACAAAAATAAATATTTTACAAACATTATAAAATTATGCTTAATTACTTATATTTACATATGTTATTAAGTGCATGACCTATATACAACAAATTAAATATTTTCAGAAGGTATTAAAAATTACATACTCGCAGTATGTGGACATTAAATTTGGGATATTGATATTATGCTGTATTTGATACCATCTGCAATTACAGCGTAATTGTATTGTAGAAAAATAACCTACTGTAGTCTACAACTTTGTTTTCAGAAATTACAAAACATATTCCCATTCTTTCTCATTCACATAATTATTGAAAATAAATATGAACATATTTGAAATCACTTTGTAGTGTTTCCTTTAAATTTCTCAGAGATCCTATGTTCAAATTTCATTTTTATACATTTGGTAGCTTCAGGCTAAAATTTGCCTGCCGCTTATTGAGTAACAGAAGAGTTAATAAATTAATTAAAAAAGTAGCTAAAGAGTTTTTTAATATATATAAAACTAAGTGCATGAGGTAACTCAGACACAGATACAGTGGGATATTCCGAAGCATTAACATAATGTACTATGCCATATAGCCTTCCTTTATAAATGGACTATTTGATACAAAAATATTTTTTATTTAAATCAGTGGTTCTTGAGATTAGTGCATTGTTAAAATGCAAATCAGTCATCAGTATCTAGTAGCTAGCTAAAATAGTTACATTATGGCTGTAGCAGTATAGGACCTATAGGATATTAAGTGGAATTCAAAATAAAGAAAAAAAACATTTAATACTTTAATTGTGTACTTATATTGTGAATGATAATGTTGTGGACTTTAAAGTACTACTATAAATTTTTTGCTATTATAGTATTTCCCACAACAAGCAGTGTGTGAACATTTTAGCATTGTGAATGTAACAAATGTGTATACCATTCATTTAGTGAGTATTGTGAAACATTTCAAGTTAGTTATTCATCTCAGTCCCAAGACCTTGGGTTTTAAGAAAAATAAATGTTCTTTTTAAACCAAAACCATTTATAGTTGTACCAAGGCCTCTGTGAATGAATGCAGTGTCACTCAAATAGGTTGTTATAATTATTAGGTTTAATAATCAAGTTTACAGGTCAACACTTTAAAGCTTGAGGTGTGGTGCAAGGGCACAAGCTTGCGACTGTTGTGGGTTTGATTTCCACTTGGGGCAATTAAATCTTTAATATTTCCATTTTCTCACTTTGGTAAGGGCAAAACAGGATGTTGAGTTCTGCCACTCATCATGTAATGCCAAAATGAATTTAGCAAAAATTGGGGAATGGAAGTGTCTTACCACTAGATTCCCTCTGTCTACCCTGGTATGATACAGTGTGAAGAACATTTAAATTACAAGGACTGATTTTCACTTTTTCTATTTTTCCTTATATGGTGTAGATTCAATTAAAACCTCATTTTTACAAATTTGTAAATATCTGCCAGATTAATATTAGAACTACTGATATACAAATAAATATCACCAAAAAAATAATAAAATAATGTTGTACATGATTTATCTGTCTTTTACATCAAATCAAATCAGCTTCATGCTGTATCCCGCACACAGCAGGGTAGGCAGAGGAAACCTAGTGTTAAGACACTCCATTCTCTACTTTCTGCCGAATTTTGGACGCATTGCGTGTTGAGTGGAAGAACTCAACGCCGCGCTTTGCCTCGACACCAGAGCGAAGAAATATAAATTTAAGTAAATATTTCATCTCCTCGAGTGGGGATCGAACCCACAACCAGTCGGTTTTACAGTCACACTTTGTGGCGCTGCGCCACGACTGGCCTCATCTCTTTTACATCAACTTGTGGAATACCACCTTCATTGTTATAGCTCACTTTGTTCTATGTGCTATGTTACAAACAAAATATTTACATTGTTTATAAATTTTATTTAAGCTTCTATTTTATGATATATTGTTTTAAAATTTTTTTTTTTTATACATTTTAATTAGTAGTGCTTGTTTCTTAATTATGGAATAACACAACAAAGTAACAAAGTAAATTTAAATATAAATATTTTTTTGTAATTTGCTTAAAAATTGTTTACTTTTGAAAGTAAGCAATCAAAACTCTCAACTTCATAGTTTTGAGGCCATTGCTCTCAATTAAACAATTGTTTATATTATGGTCACTTCTTACAGCCAAAATGAAAAAAAGAAGCCTGGCAGGTAATTGTGGTATAATTGTGTTTGTCATTGCCCTTGTGACTGTGGCATTGGCTTTTGGTACGCCCAACTGGCTCGTCAGTGACTATAGAATACGAGGTGCGAAATTGGATAGGTGAGTTAAATAAAACATATTATCGGCCCGACTGAAACATTTAAAAAACATCATAATTTTAATTTTTATGAGAAATGTAAAATTGAGGCCAGTCAAATACGTGGCGCTGGGGTTCAAGCATGTGACTGGAAACGCGACAGATTGTGGGTTCGATTCCCACATGAGGATGTTTTATTTTATGTTAGAATATTTAATATTTTCATTTCTTCGCTCTAGTCTCGAGGTAAACCTAGGCTTACTAGGCTCCCTCTGCATACCCTGCCATATGCGGGATACAGCGTAAAACTGACAAAAAAATGTAAATAAAATGCACTGTATAGACATTTAGTGTCTATCTGTTACTGAACTTGTACATATTACTGTGTGAGAATAGAATCTGTAATCAATGCGTAAGTAAGTGATGCTTCCTAACTCTGCAGCAATGGCATTGTCACGATAAATAATAAAATGATGAAATTTCAGATTGGGATTATGGAGCCACTGTTTTCGGTCGTTGCCGGATCCACTAGACGCTTATCAAAGACGATTTTTTGTAGGTTGCCGTTGGGTTTACGATCCGTTTACCACCGGATATGACAAAATTCGCGGCTATTTACTGCCAGGTATTTTTTTTCTATCTAAATTTACTAAAAAGTTTTCTTGTTGTAGAAATCTTCTAAGGTGATTTTTCCTCAATATACATTCGCTGTTATATAAAAAATATTATAGGAAATTAACAGAATGACAATTATAAAATTATATTATAATTATGCTCTTCATTCTTCAGTTATTAGACATGGGAAAAAGATGAGGCCTGTTGTGGAGCAGGGGCACAGAGTGTGACTGTAAACACGGCAGGTTGTGGATTCAATTCCCACTCAAGGAAATATTTGTTTTACCATTTTCTTCGCTCTGGTGTCTAGGCAAAGCGGCGTTGAGTTCCGCCATTCAACACGCAATGCCTCCAAAATTTGACGGGAAGTGGGGAACGGAGTATCTTAACACTTGGTTTCGTCTGCCTACCCTTTTTTTTTAACGTGAGGAAATCCTATTACGGATACCGGCCCGAGTGGGGACTCGAGCGGGTCATGTGGGACTCGTGGACTGGTCGACGTTGGCTGTTCAAATACCCACTAAAACCTCACGGTGTTCCTCCTCGACCGCAACTGTCCGCGAGACACGGGGAATAGAGTCTTAGTCTGAGATAGTCAGTCTAGAGATATCGTCTAGAGAGAGTCTTAGTCTAGAGATATTCGTCTGCCTACCCTGCTGTATGTGGGATACAGCGTGAAGTTTAAAAAAAATCCCCATTGTTATCACAAACACATGAACATTTTTATTTTCAGGATTTATGATAGCAACTCAATTCTTTTTTACATTATGCTTAATTGGAGTATTAATATCTACAATCTTGGTGATAGTGTTCTTTTTATGTTTCGGACCAAACCAAAATCGATATGTAATGCTGATTAGAAGTATAGGATTTATTATGTTGGGCGCAGGTAAGTACGCACAAAGTAATTTTGTATAAGAATATATACCAAAAATATATTATTATATATTATTCCTTATGTTTTTGTCTCCTTTTAGGAATAAGTGGAGTTATAGCAATTATTGTATTTGCCTCGCTGGGCAACACTGATGGATGGATGCCGGATCATAACAATAATTATTTAGGTAATATATTTTTTAATTCTCATTGAATGAATATATATGGAACTGAGAAAATGTAGGAAAATAAAGTTAATAATTTTCATATTTTAGAACGTACGGCAAATATATTTTACTTATGTTTAAATGTTGAGTTGTAATTTGATAGAGATGGTCAATATTATTGGTGAATTCTGTTCATATTTTTGGTTTCGGGTCTAAGTCGGTAAGTATGGGTTCAATTTGACATACCAAAAAAAAACTAGCGTTAAAACATTCCACAAATTTTTAAATTTTCGCAGTTTTTTCTCTAAAAGAGTAGGGAAATTAAATAATTTAAATGATTCCCCCGAATGTCTAACGTCTAACACAAATAATTACATTTTACAACACACATTTCACAGAGCCTGTCCAACTGTCAAGGAAAATGTTACAAATTTCTGGGCTCTAGGACGTTCATGTTGTTTTTATCACTTACAACGAGTAATTGAGGTCAAGTCAGTCCGTAAGGCCAATGGGAAATGACTAATGTTGTGAACTAGAACTGTAACTGTCAGTTTAGATATACAGTATATGTAGATAAGATTTCATCGGCGGAATATAGTATTTTTCAAAATAAGTTTTAAAAATATAGTAAACTGTAATAAATATAGTATGATCATTTAAATGATTTTTGGTTGACGCCGATCCCGCTCATAACTGGATAGGTAGAGAGAAACCAGTGTAAAGACACTCCGCTTTTCATTAAGATACTTTCCCCACTTTCCGTCAATTTTTTGAGGTGTAGTGGCGGAACTCAGCGCTGTGCTTTGCCTCGTTGCCAGAGCCAGGGAAATGAAAATATTAAATATGTCATTCCTTCGAGTGGGTGTCGAACCCACCCATCCCGTTTGCAGTCAAACTGTGTCGCTGTGTCATTACGGCCCTAAAAATGTTAAAAATATTTTTAATTGATGTGAAAATGTTATTCTAGGATGGTCATTTGGCCTTGGAGTCGTAGGATCAATAGCCTGCATTGTGACCGCTGCTTTATTTCTCACCGAAGCGAATATTCAACTGAAGAAACGCAAACAAATGATGGAGTCTCAAGCTCGATTTGAACTGGAGTATGAATCTAAAGCCTAATAGTATTAGAATGTTCAAATGAGGTGCCTTCAACCAGTACTGTAAACGTATTGTTCTTATTTTTTATTTTTCTTGTTTAAGTTAGTATATATTTTTTCAGTATCAAAGCTTTGTATGTAGCATTGAAATTCAATATAACAAATAATATATAACATAAGTAAGTGTGGAAATTTCTCTACCAAGGTTGTTGTATGTAAAATGTACATTTATCATCATTTCAATATCCTTTAAAGGTTTATTTTTACCTAAAACTAACATAGTGAATAATTCAACTTCTTTATTGATAGAATAAAAGCAAAAGGAACATTAAAAAAATACAATTAAAGCAATGGATAAAGAATCAACATTACACATATTTATTAATTAATAAATATATTTTGTAATATAAAATATGCTCTTCTTACATGTTAACAAAGGAACTGCTTTCAATGTAAGAAATAGTGTAGTTTACCGCCGCATATCAAATTAATTCATTATTTTATATTTAAAATTTAATATATTTTGTGTGTTTATATTCTTTAATACTGTGACGAGGAATTATAAAATGTTCTACTATTTATTATTACAAATAGTACGGATATTTACATGTATTATACATATTTAGAAGCAAACTCGTACTAAAACTAAAATAAGAACAACACTTCAAAAACGCAAACCAATAATGTTTTTTTTAACTCTCTTTTGTATAAAGAGATTCTTAGCGATACATTGTTCTCGTAAAAGGTTCCACCATTTTTGTGGTCAATGCATCATTTACCTTGATTGAAAATATTAAGCAATATAATAAACAGAAGCTTGGTTAAGTGCCCGCTGTTGCCACCGATTTTTGTCTATAGCTTTAATTTTGATGACTATATTTGACATTTTTAATATTATTTTGCTTATTAGTAAATGAATTTGTTATTATTCATAAAAATGTAGATCTGAACATATTGTTTGTGATTATTTCCGTCCAAGATGCTCTTGTATTAGCAAAAGTTTAATTTTTATCATATTAATAAGAAACAATTCATTCATAAGGTAAATTAATGAATTATGCTATAAGAAGTGATTTTACCTCTTTTAGACAACTAATTTATAATTTTTTACTTGATATCTTAATTATCACAATATTAATTATGTTTTATATCGTAGAAGCATTATTATTAAGTTAGAATAAGCACAAATAACAATAATGACTTTAAATGTCTCCGTCCAAAAGATTTTTTTACTATGGCTGCCATTTTTCTATATTTAAAATGTATAGCATTGTTAAATAAATATTTGGTATATTATATAGTAGTTTTATTTTTTATTTTTTGCGGAATATATATTCATTAATATTTTTATTTCCCTTATGTGTGTAATTTTTTTGTGAAAGGTAAAATAGTATTGTTTTTTTTACTGTGAACATATGGTCCTACATATTTTTTTTATACCGAATATCTATAGAACATAGTGTTCAAAGTTGAGAGATTGTCTTAGCATTGGAACTTTTTCGCAAATAAAAATAATGACACGCCATTTCTATTTCTGAATTTGGAATCGTACAAATATCATCCGCACAATGAAATTGATATTATTTATCTCGAAGATAATAGGATTTATATTATATAATATTGAATAATGATGATATGTTATTGGCAAGGCTTTGGTTTCCCATAACAAAATATACATATATTATATTAATTAAAATATCTTTAATTTGCTTACGCATAATTTGATTTTGTTTATCGTTTAAGCTGACACACCGGCATAATTATACTTAAATATAATAAAAAAAAACTAACTATAATTGCTTGCCTTATTGAACAATCTATTATTGGGAGCATTTATCAATGTTATTACATTTATCAATGTTATTACATTTATCAATGTTATTACATAAGCCAAAACAATTTTTTAAATTTACCTAATTGTCTGTGTGTTTGTAAGCGCTAAACGGCTTAACCGATTTAAATGCAGTTTTTTCTATTGTTTTTGGCAATATTTAGTGTTTGTTTTATTTCAATTCGTTCGTAAATAATAAATTATATCAACATAATATATTTTGTTTGCCCAATTGCTATAACATTTTTGTTAAATGGGATGAAATGCTAATTGTGAATTTATGACTATTATTTGTGTGTAACTGAATTATATATTTTTTATTACATCTTACTTCAAGCAATAGAGGACATATAAACGACATCGCTATAATTGTCCAGATCGCAGTAGTATAATAATATTTTTCTATACTAATTAAGCAATAATAACTTTTAGAATAGAACATGAGCTCGAGTAATTTTTGTCGTTTCTATCGAAGCATTCTCTATTCAGTCCAAATCTTACTTGGGATCCGCCACATGCTGCGCACGGCGGGTGGAGCTGAGCGAAGCTATGTTGCGTAAAATTATGCGAAATTTTCTGTTTTGTCCGCACGCGCTGGATTAGATTAGTCAAAGTTCAATCTGTGCGCGTGAACTTCAAAACGTAACGTTCAAGAGCTTAACTCTATGGGACACATTTTGACCATTTACTCAAAAATTATAATTACAATTATCACCAAACTACTTCGCTGGGATCAGCGTGGCGTCCACAATGTTCCCGCAAAATTTCAGAGCTATAGGTTTAGTGGTCTAGGAGGAGTAGCATTACAGCGAAACAAACTTTTGACCAGTAAGAGCTTCGCATCGCTCAGTTCAATAAAATTGAATATATACAAAAAAAATAACAATAAATTAAAATCATAATTGCACAAAAATTATTCCTGATTAATCAGTGAATACGACTCTTATAGTTTGAAAAATAAACAATTTTCTTGAACCATACATTAACGGAGTTCAATTGATGAGATTTAAACGTATTTGAATTTTTTTCCTTGCGTCACGCATATACAAAGTTTTCAGGTATAAAAAATATTGTTCTTTAAAAAATTTAAGAGCAACGAAAAATCTTTGGATATTAAGAGGAAGACGATAAATAAAAGAAGCCTCCTGGGTTTGTGTATTCCATTCATTCCGTGGTTTCTATTGACCCCGTTTTGTAGGTAGAAAGATGAAAACAGTCAAACTAGACATTTAAATTTTGACAATGACGTTAAATTTATTAATGATAAAATATCAACAGTCAACACTTGTCAAAGTTTCTCGTTGTCTTGTTAAGACACCGCTTCAAATTAATATATAAACAAAAAATAAAGTTGGATATATAGTGTGTCGTAATCGAATATATATGAAAATTTAAATAATTACGTATAATATAAAGCCATAAGATGACTGCCGCCGATAATGAATATCCTAAGGCTTCAAGTAAGTTGATAATGGGCACGCCCTTTAAGTATTTGTATTGGGATACAATAATGAATCGTGAAGTTCTCTTATATATTAAATAGTTTAAAAAAAAAGTTAATAATAAGTAATTCTTTGTTATTCATTTTCTTCAGATGCCACCTTAATAGGAGCATTAATTACGTACGTAGCAGGGTTGTTTTTATTATTATCATTTGCTGGACCGTATTGGATCGAATCATATCCTGAAATGTTTTCTTCGTTCAAACACATGGGCTTGTGGGAGTATTGTTTTGATCGCTTCCGATTTCCATCGTTTCAATATGATAAATATTTCAATGGATGTCATTACATATTTGGTGAAGTAAGTTACAAATTAAGTACTTATTAAAAATTGAAAATATATTTTATTAGTAATGAAATGTTATTATTTACTATGTTTGATTCCAGGAACTTTATGTCATCCGAGAATGGCTTCTACCTGGTTGGCTAATGGCTGTGCAAACATTTGTGACTCTTGGTCTAATGTTGTCATTTACTGCACAGACCCTTCTTGCTTGTGTTATTGTTCGGTGGCCTTTAAGAACTGTGTTAAGATATGAATGGATATTTGTATCTACATCTTTTGTTATGGTTTCACTATCAAGTAAATATTAACATATTTCATATAATTAAGTGATATTATAAAGCAGATATTTGTTAATTTAAAGATGTTAATCTCATTAAATACTTATTCAAATTTAAAAACTTTCCTTTAACTGGATGGTCCATTGGCCACATAACCCATTGTTACTGTAGTCAAAGTTATCTCGGGAACTTAGAATATGTCATACACAGCTCTTAGTTATTTCTTTTTTACTATGCAACTGTAAATGCTATAGGTTGTGGGTTAGATAACCACTCAAAATGAAATACATATTTAATTTTTTCGTTTTTCTCGTTCTAGTAATGAGGCAAAGTACAGCATTGATCATGCCACTGAACAAGCATTGCCAGAATTTGTTTAAAAAATAGAAAGCAGAACATGAAGCTTAAACCCATATATTAGAGATAATATTATTGCAATCTAGACTTATTTTAAAATAACTATAGTAAATGGTCTTAAATTTACTTAAATGTCAAATATTTTTTTAATCTTTTGTCTCTTACAGGTGTTTTCCTATTTCTGGCTGTAGCTATATTTGGAGGAAACTGTTATCGCAGGGACTGGTTACTGTATCCCTCATTTAATGTATTATCCTGGTCTTATGCATTTGCTGTAATTGCCTTTATTTTATTTGGTGAGTAAATATCTAGTAATATATTTAAAAATGTTAACTGTACTTTTTTGATTTTGGATGTATGCTCCACATAATCTCATATATTCAATTTATTGACACATTCTTCCGACTATATCTTGCACATAACAGGGTAGGCAAAGGAAAACTAGGAACACATTGCTACGACATTGTGTTCCTATTATGACACTTCCGTTTCCCATTTTTGTTACTAATTTTCTAAGCATTGCATGTTGATTTGTGGAAATAAATCTTTGCTTTTTGGTTTGCTTTGTTACCACAGTTTAGAAATGAAAATTATAATATTTAATTCATCGAGTGGTAATGGGACCAACAACCGTTCCGTTTACAGAAGCACATTTATGGCCCTATGTTACGATGGCCTCGTTTTGGTTTAATTAATATAGTTCTATAACGCCCAGTGCCCTATTAAGACATGTTGGACAAATGAGCGCACTCTTATTTGTGGCCCCATCCGCTAGCCTTTAGCGCTAGGGGCCCTTTGTATGAGTTTTGTGTGCCCTTACTGTAAAGATGAACTGATGTTACTGTGCAGACCTTTCCTATTATTCATATCATTACAAAATACATCTATGTATTATTGTTATAGAGTGTGTGCGCATGTCATATTTTTGTTCACATAAAAAGTTGTGTTATGAACTTCATCAAATTGGCAGAAAGTAAACTAGATTGTAAATCAGCTTCACGCTGTATCCTGCACACAGCAGGGTAGGCAGAGGGAAATTAGAGCTAAGACACTCCATACCTCACTTTCCACTGACATCTGGAGGCATTGCATGTTGAGTATTGGAACTCGATACTAGATCGAAGAAATGGAAGTATAAATTTAAATAAATATGTCAAATCCTTGAATGGGAATCGTACCCACAACCAACTGTGTTTACAGTTCACGTTACACCTTGTGCTCCTACGCCACAACTGCCCTCTTAGATTGTAAAATGTTATATAAACTACTCTTAATTTATTTAAACTCATAATGGTAAAAAATGTCAAAATATATGAAGAAAAATATAAATATTGTTCACACTTGGATGTTAATTATATATAGTAAAATTAAGCATAACTTTTCAGGTCTCGCAGCAATATTGTTATTCTTAGAATCACGCAAGTTATACGAATTGCGTTCAGAAGCTAAGAACTTGGTGGGTCAAATGCAGCACAGTCAGCCTGAGCACGCTTTACACCAGTTACGTGACCAGCTCCATCAACAACAACAATTAGGCTACTTTAGGAATTAGATTTTTAATTTTATTATTAATTAATTAAATGTAATCTTTGGTGGATTTTACATTTCACACAAGCCTCAAAAAAAAGTATAGCAAAGCCTCATTACCCCAGCATAGATAAAGATCATAAAGATGTAGTGCAACAAAACATACCACTAAGCTTTCGTGAAAAGTTTTAAATTTTATATTAGAATTCTTAGAAATGGCCTCACTATTTTAGATATTTAAATGCGTATTTTGATATCCACTTATTATATTTAGAAAAAAATGCTATTATTATTGATATGTATTATTAATATTATACACATAGTGCCTGTTTAGCAGATTGCAAACATTTCATTAAAGTACTTTATGCAGTGTATAAAGCAATATTTTTTGTGCAATATATCTGCGCTATAATAATATGATTATATTTCAAATGAAACTCGATATTTCGAACGTTACAGCAGTCCGTGGCCATGGGCTTAACCGATTAATCTTGTTATATACTTTCATATGAAATGTATAATAATGGCAAAAATCGAAAATCTTAATAACGATTATACAATCGTGCGCCTCAAATATACTTTCAACATATTCAAGGCATTGATTCATGTATTTTACGTTTTCTATATTATAAATGCTCATCACAATGTTTCCTTTGAAGTCATTGATGTTTTTTTTAAATCTAATCTTTATAACATATATCTAAAACTATTTTGAAGTTAAGCATGAAGAAATCTACCTGAGATTTAAAAATAATTTCATATTAGTTTAATTTTTACAGTTTTAATTTGTTGTATGTATTGATTATGATGTAAACGTCTCAATAGTAGTAAAGACTGTGATACATTCATTTTTGATTCCATTATACGCAATGCTCATTTATTATACATTCTCTTATTTTTTTTAATGCAATATTTTTTTCAAGGAAAATATTTTCGTGCGAGTATTTATTTATAATTTAGTGTCATGAAATATGATGCTGAAATAAAACTATTTTTATGAGTAGGATTACTTAAAAAAAACTACAAAAGAATCTCAAAATTGAATCCGTCCAAAACAATTAAGCTAACAATGATTTGGAATAAATTCCACACTGCAGTGCATTTTATCACTTTACAAACTAGGAACTCCATTAGGATATAGTTTAGTTTTTAATATTTTCCTTTTTTACAATCTCTTATGTATGGCATTTATGGTATGTAAGATATTTTAGAGTTATGTTTATGTTACTGTAAGTTTTAATATTATTAATAGTTGAGACTTAAATTTGTTACTTAAATTTTGGTCACTACATTTATGTAATGTAACCACAAAGTGTAGTATAGAACAATTAAATAATCTTTACTATTTTATCTGTACGGACAAGTATATTTTTTGAAAGACTAAAAATGCACATTTTTGTATTATGCTAAGGTTGATTCTAATAAACGTGTATTTTTATATCATTTAGTGGTTTTATTTAAAAATTCTCCTGGTTTGATTAAAAGTTGTTGCCACTTTTCCTAACACTAAAAATAAAAAGAAAATCGTTTTTATTTTATTTTTACAAGGTATAGATATCAATGGTAGTTGACACAAAAGAAAAGTTTTTAAAAACAAGCCTTTATTTAAAGGAGTTAAATAGTACAAAATAAATTTACTTACATGATTTAAAATAAAACTTCGCGAGATTTACTTGATAAACAAATAAATGATAACTTTGAAACTAAATAAATACTTAGTAAGTACTTAAATATTGCGACAAATTTTTAAACCACATTAATTGTGTAATGACGTCATAAGTTTATAGTAAAAGTTTGAAAGGAAAAGTTTATTTCATACATTAGCGTATTTACAGAAAAGTTTGTTTTAAAAAGTTTTATTGCAAAGTTAGCTATGGAAGCTTAAAATGTAAATATTGCGTTGATAGTGTATCTATTAACGAATTTATATTTACCTCATTTTCCACGTGAGTTTCTTAGAATTTTGAAAAATTGTACAACCTATAAAATAGTTTTTGTACTTACTCTTTTAGTTCTTTTGACAACTTCTATTTCCATTACCTATTTAGAAATATATATATTTTTAGTAATATTCCATTTATCAAAATCAAGAATTTTCTAATACATTTTGAGTTCCTTTCTAATAATTTTTCCTTTCTAATAAGTTTCTAATAATATAAGTGGAGATGGCGTGTGAGCTAGTTAGAAAATATAAAACTGAAAAAAATGTAAGTACCTACTCAAAATAGAGACAAAATAATATCATTTTATAAAATAAATTAAATAAAGATAAATAAAGTATATAAAATAAATAAAGTTTCAGCTGATTTAATAAAACGGCTATTTACAACAATTTTGTTGTTAATTATTAAAAATAATTATATTATTTTTTAGGTCATTGGTGGCGCAGAGGCACTTTTGTGCCAGTGCATCGCGATTGGTTGTGAGTTCGATCCCCACTCGAGGAAATGAAATATTTATTTAAATTTCTGTATCGTCATTATTTCTTAATTCTTCGCTCTTGGGGCCCAGGAAAATAGCAGGGTTGAGTTCCGGCGCTCAACACGCAAAGCTTCCAGAATTCGGCGAAAAAGGGGAAAAGATTGCTTTCTCTCACTAGGTTCCTTCTGCCTACCTTGCTGTGTGGGGGATTCAGCGCGATTCAAAAATTCGGAAAGTGGGGGACGGAAGTGTCTTAGTGACCTTAAGTTCCCTTTTCAGGGTTCATCTGTCTTTCCCGCTATGTGAAACTAAAAAATATTTGATTCCAAAAAAGGTTTTAATTTCTCTAAATTTATAAAGCAACCTAGAACCTACCTGAACAAATAGCCTATAACCATTGACATAATTATTATTTAAACTCAAAGGCCAAGGGCTAAAGCTATCGCGCTGTTATTAGTCCTAATTATGTTATTGTTCCAATATTTTAGTGGCCGCTAGGTATGATAAAATTAATTTGCAGTTATCAAATACTCACTCTCACTCTCTCACTCACACTGAGGCCGTCGTGGCGCAGGGACACAAGAGTGTGACTGTAACGCGACGTTTATGGGTTCGAGTCCCACTCGAGGGTATGATGTTTCCTGATATTTTCATTTCTTCGCTTTGGCACCAAAACAAAAGCCGCCACTCAACACGTATTGCCTCGAAAAATTCAGTGGAATATGGGGAACGGAGTAGCAGTAGTAGCAGTCTTAACATTAGGTTCCCTTTGCCTACCCTGTTGTATGCGGGATACAGCGTGAAGGTGATTTTTTTATTATTAAATGACACTCACCTGGTTTGCCATATTTTTTGCACAATTTTAGTACATAATCTATGGTAGTTGTCGGTATGTTGCCATCGATTACAATTAAAGGAGATTTTTTCAATACATCTATATGTTTATTTACCTGCAATGAGTACATGATTATAGGTAGGTAAGAATAAGAAGAAGAAGAAGGTAAGAGTAAAAAATATTTCTAATTTATTATATGTTTTATTTTAACAGACCACATCACTTTTGTAAGTGATTACTATCATAAGTTACGATTACGAACTTATGATAGTAATCACTTACAAAAGTGACATGTGATAGAGGAATGTAAGCGGAAATGGAATAGTATAAATAGTGGAATAGCTTACAATAAGATCGTTGATCATCCATCTCTTTTAATGAATATTTGTTTGTTAATAACATTTACATCTCTGGATTTTCGAAAAAGAAATTATATTTTATATCTTTTGCTGTTTTCTGGTGATAAGTATGTCTAAGGGTGTGCACTTGCGGATAATGATATTTTTTTATTTTCCGGCTCTTGAGGCATCACGTGCTAAATAGCGGAACTCAACGCCGCGCTTTGTCTCACTACCAAAGAGAATTAATTAAAATATTTAATTTCTCGAGTGGGAATCGAACACACAACCGTAGTTTCTACAGACACACTTGTGTCACTAGTTTAACAGTTTTCTTCAAATCATTATATATTTAAAAAATAATTATACCCATAAATATATCTAATAAAGATTTGTAAAAGAAAAATAAAGTCGTATGTCACTATCAGGAAGGGGAAATTAGATTGTTCGATTTAATAGTATAACTAACAATAACTTACAAGATCAATGGATATGTGGTCGTGAATGGCCATATCTCCGAGGCCTAATTTACATTCACCATTCACATCAAATATAGCAGCGTACTTGGCAGTTCTTGCATTTTTTACTACGCAACCTGAAATAAAAGCTTATATAAAATGAGACCAGTCGTAGCGCAGAGGCACAAGCAAACGCGACGCGACGTGGATTCGATTCCCTTTTGAGAAAATGAAATATTTAATATTTTCATTTCTTCGCTGGGGTGACGACGCATAGCGCGGTGTTAACTTCCGCCACTCAACACTCACTTCAGAATTCGGCGGAAGATGGCGAACAAAGTGTTTTAACACGAGGTTCCCTATTCTAACCCTGCTGTATGCATGAAACAGCGTGAAGCGACAAAAAAACTAATATATTTAACGTCCAGGGTCATTTAAATTAGTCGATTGCACTTTCAGAGTTACATTTTTAAAAATCTTCTCTTATCGGCTGCCATTAAACGATTCAGCATGATCAGCCGGCTTTCGTTCGCTGTTAGATAGAGGCCTATATGTTAATTTTTGAACTGAAATCTGCTCTGTATCTGTTCTGATTTGTTCTAATTTTTTAAATCTTTTATAAAGATTTTTTAAACTAATGTATGTAATGTCATGTTTAATTGTCAATAAATAAACCACATTCCTACTACGACCGTAAATAGATATCTCGAAACGCTATAATTAAAAAACCAAACCAAATAGATATCTACTTTGTTTTTTTTTTGAGTGAATTCTAAAGTCAGTTTAACGATTTTCTTAAACATATTACTACATTAGTTATATTTTGATATAATAAGCCCAAAATATTACCTCTATATCTTACATTTTATAAGATATTTTTCAAACTCACCATCTAATATCAAGTTTTGTGCAATATTTTGTAAGTACTGGCCGTCATCGTCATCGCCGATAGCAGTAAGTAGGCGCGTCCGTCCACTGCGTAATCGCCATAGCGCTTCCGCTATGTTTCTGGCAACACCACCAGCACATTGCTCCGTCTTGCAACCATGTGTACTGCCGTCCATCTAGAAATAAGTAAAGATTTCATCATGATTTTGCTTAAGTTGCAATAAGCATTTTTTTTCTTTTTTTGCAAAACCCGATAGGCGGAGATAATCTAGTGTCAAAACACTCCATACTCCGTTTCCACCCGAATTCAGACGCTGTGCCACTGCGCCATGGCTTCAACTACGGTAAGAATAGTTTGATCAACAGTATATACGATCAATTATATAGGATAGTTGGCCACAGAGAGAAAATAAACAATTTAACTCCGAAGCTATATTTATGCATTTCTCAATAACTACCTATATCAATAAATTAGATTTTTTACAAAAAATATTTATAAGTTAGGTAAAATAAATAAATAAGCTTCATGCTGTATCCCGTACACAGCAGGGTAGGCAGAGGGAACCTAGTGTTAAGACACTCCGTTTCCCACTTTCTTCCGAATTCTGGAGGCATTGCGTGTTGAGTGGCAGAATTCAACGCCGCGCTTTGCCTCGACACCAGAGCGAAGAAATGGAAATATAAATTTAAGTAAATATTTCATCTCCTAGAGTGGTGGTCGAACCCACAATCAGTCGGAACTGTAAAACAGTCACACTTTGTGCCGCTGCGCCACGACTGGAATCAATATAAGTTAGGTACTTATCTAAAATACATTATAATAATCTATCTGAAGTTTAGATTTAGGTTAATTATTATTTAGCTTGAGGCCGTCGTGGCACAGGGGTGCTGTAAACGCGACGGTTGTGTGTTCGATTCCAATCGGGAGAATGTTTTTTTTTATTTCCTCGCTCTGCTAATGTAGCAAAGTTTAGCGATGAGTTCTGCCACTCAATATGCAATGCCTCGAGAATTTGGCGCATAGTGGGAAACGGAGTGTCTTAATACTAGGTCCCCTCTCACTATCCTGCTATGTGCGGGATACAGCGTAAGCTAAGATTTTATTTGCTTATCGTTACATGGTATTAGCCACCAGTAACGCAAATTGCATTATTTAATAATATTTTTAAAACTCGGCGGTTTTTACTTAGCTTTGCATCAGTTTAATGCATTATAATATAAAGTTATTTCTAATACATAATTCTATATGGTAATTTTATCTAGTTTCAATATTAAGTTGCAGGAAAAACATCCTGAACATTAGTGAAGTAGTTTTTCATTGTAATTTTTTAGTTATGTTAAATTGGATTTTTATATAAAATTTTCAATTATCTTTTGTAATTTGTATACTGAAATACACTAAAATACTAAAATTCTAAATCTGACATTTTTCATAGTAACTAAAAAAAAATCATTAGCATTTATTTCGTCATTTCCGATTGTCACACTGTTTGCAAAATTCAAACATTGAGGCGCATAATGTTCTATTTATCATATAAAAAACATAAATGTGAAATGAGAGCCAAGTTAAATTTTCCGCGTATAAAAGAACTCTTACGAATGATTTACTTGTATATCAGCCCAGTAAATATACTGCAATTTATTGTTTTCTTTAAATCACCAAACCAATGAGGTGACTTCTCTATCTTAGTATCTTTTTAATGTCCACATTGCTAAGACAAAACTAAAAGATAACATTAAAATAAAATTTACTAAATTCCTGCATGTAAAATGAAAATATATGTTTAGGTATAAAACAGTATAATCCTTTTGCTGTAGCGCAATTTCAGTTTAGTATCCTTATAAGGTTTATTTTATCGCGAGCGAATTACCTTCATAAAGTGTTGGTGGAATATTTACGTTGATATTTAAACTATTGCATCTGTGTGAAATAGTTGCATTAGATTAGTAAAAGTTTAACATATTGCTTTAATTTGTATAGATAAATTTATTTATTAGGCTAGTCGTAGCACACAAAGTGTGACTTAAAACGCGACTGGTTGTGACTTCGTTTCCTACTCGAGGAAATATTCGATATTTCCATTTTCTCCGCTCTGGTGTCGAGGCAAAGCGCGGCGTTGAGTTCCGCCACTCAACACGCAATACCTTCAGAATTTGCCGGATAATGGGGATCGGAATGTCTTAACATTAGTTTCTCTATGCCTCCGCAGAGCGTGTCGCTAAAAAAAAAATAAAAAAAAAAACAAAATTATACTAAAGTTAACCACCGCTGTCATACAGATAATTATTACAATAAAAAAGTTAAAGTACAGGCTCGTGCTAACACTCCATAGTGCAGCGCCCAGCACTGCGCTAGCATGTGGCGTTGACCGCAGCGATGGTATCAACCGCACGCGATGCCGGAGTGCGCCGTTGAATTATGCAATCTACGTATTTTTGCCTCACAATAAATACAAAATAATTTATGCCGCGCCAGGCCACAACTCATTTTAGTTTATGTGAGCCCTTGTTTTACGTTCCTGGCTTTTAATGCGAACGAGATTGTGCTAATATATGCCAGATTGTAGCTCAATATTTATAACGGCAATGGTATTTAGTGATGTGATTACGTTGCTTGTGCTTTTATTCAATATTTTGATCGATTTGTAAAATTATAAAATATAGAAATCTGGATATGATCGAAATTTAACTAAATTTATATAAATATAATACTTAAATTCTTTTAAATTTGTCTTTAGCGGGGTAGGATGAAGGGATGTCCGACGCTACGGGTGTAGCATATTCATTTGCTACGTCTGCTGCCATCAATCAATTTTTCGTTCATAAATTTATATATAACGTTCCATTCATTCAGTGAGTAGCACTAACAGTTCATAGTCATAGTAAAAAGTGACACAAGGTATCCTTTGCGCTTTCTTCTTTCCACACTCTTGTATCACATGTCTTTTTTACCATCATATCATCATACATAATCACAACATGCCCTCTGTGTAATATACCTACACGTTTTTTCATATTATATAATATTAGGTCCTTACATATAAAAGTGGCGTTTGGTATGGAGGAATAAACAGTTGAATATTTTTAATATACTATATTTTTTAGTCAAAGTATGAACCATTTTTATCTATGCACTTTTGCTAACTCACAGGTAGTTAATTGAGCCTTTCACTAAAAAAAACATTCGGACGGGAATTAATAAAATCTTTGAAGGCGGTTTACACTGCCCCATCGGAGTTAATTTTTTTCCCTTGTAAGAAGTTAAAGAAAACTTAATCCTTCGAGACGTTCCCTCAGCACTGGTGCCACGCTGGTCGTACTCGGAAATAACGCGATATTGCAAGTTTTCCATTTTGGAAACTGAGTGACGCAAACAGAAGAAAAAAACACAACGGTGACGGTTAACGAAACATAAATACATGTGTATAAAATTAAAATTTGGAATTCCTAACCGAAGAGGGGAAATTTGCTATCAAAGTGGTCAGTACGACAAAAAGCTAATTTCATATGTATGGACCTAATAAAAATTGTATTATGTCTCTAAGGCACACTACGTCTTCGATACAAATACAAAGGCAAGGGTATTAAATCAAGTCCTTATTTTCCATAGGTATTAAATGAAACTACTTTAATCGGATTAAGCGCGTATAGTGGATATCACGAGAGCACCTCTGGAGTATTCCTATCCTATTCAATGATAAAAGAATTATCTAAATCTATCTACTCTGTGAAAAATCCAGCTTACACATAAAAAATCCGGTCTAGTGCGAGTTGAGCTCGTCTTCCGAGGGTTCCGTACCAATTGATGATTGTACCGTGATTGTACAATCGTAGGTAGGTGACTTATTGCCGAATTTCGTAACTATAGGTCAATATGTAGGAAGTGTAGGAATAGGTTTTGATTTCGCGGCGAATTCCATACAAAAAGCAACAAAAAAAATATGCAAATTTTTTTTAGTGCGTTATATAAGAGTTAATTTTTTTTCTGTGCTTTAAGGGACCGTAGGTATTGAGCTTAAATTAATATCAAATACCTTGGGTATCTGATATACTACCCAAGGTATTTAAAATTAGTTTAAGTTCGATATCCCTGCCTGATTTTGAGATAAATGGTTTTGACAGACGGGCAGACGTACGGAGAACAAAGTGATCTTATAAGGGTGCCGTGTTGTCTTTTGAGGTACTGTAAAAGTATGTACTTTGTTATTTATGTGTATTGTCATATATATATATATATATATATATATATATATATATATATATATATATATATATATATATATGACAATACACATAAATAACAAAGTTGATTATAAATAATACAAATATATATATTTTTAATATCATATTTATCTCGACTAGTTCATGTATTGGCGTCCCGAGTGTCGCAATCGTCATCTCGTATAAATAGTGGTGGAAGGCAGTCGGAAGGCAGCGGTCGAGTCTAACTATCAATCAACTATGTAGTAGTGTCAGCCCGTCTCATACGGCTGAGTGGTGCTATTTTATGTCCTGGAACTCTTGTGTGTGTAGTAGTGTCCGCCTATGGTTCTAATACCTTGTTCAAACCATGCCATTGGAGTGCCGTGCGCTTATTAAACATATCGACCGCCTTGCTGTAGTGCGTTCGATCCAACGACTTATATTGATCTCATTAATCAATGAACATCACGAATCACCATTCTAATACAATCTTAATATAAACAAGCGTAACAAGTACCTTCAGAAAGATCACACACAAACGTCCTGGAGAGTTCAATAAGACTGTTGCAGCCGCAGTCTGGTAGGATTTCACGGTGTAGGGGCGATGGCGTAATATAAAGTTCTTGACACTGAACCTCTGAATCTCTAAAAGATTTTGGGTTGTTCACGATCACAACTATAAACGGTTCTAACCACTAGACACTTCAGCCAAGACATTATTTATTAAATAATATTTTTATAGGTGTTTGAGATATCAGATACAGTACGGAACCCTACCGAAGGCGGCTAATTGAGAATCTCCTTCGATCATCGGTTAAAATATAATAAAACCAATGAATATCATATTTAGTTTTCTACATACCTGTTACCGTTGCTTGTTGGCGGATTATACAATATTTTTTTTTGAAAAAGACTGTTTAAGAATGCTCAATACGTGGATTCGAGATCTTAGATAGTATTTATAAAATGTTATTTCCTTCAGATATTCCAAGCGAATCCAATTTAAGTTCTAATCAATTATAAAACGTACTTGGGATCCTTTATTTTTCTAAGAGACACTCCAGTGCAAAATACGTGACTTGCAATAACCAATACTTCTTTAACCACTTAAATTTGCCACAAAGCGATCTATATAGAGTGTTTGTTGTATTTCAAAATCAATATTAGAAGTGCTTCGAACTTTGGAATATTATAGACACCAGAGCGAAGAAATGGAAATATAAATTTAAGTAAATATTTCATCTCCTCGAGTGGGGACCGAACCCACAACCAGTCACACCTCGTGCCGCTGCGCCACGACTGGCCTCTGAAAATATTAATAAATAATAATTCATTCCCTCGAGTGGGGATCGAACCCACAACCGTCACGTTACAGTCACACATTTGCGCCCCTTAAAACTATTATAAATACTCGCGAAACTGGTAGAAGTAAAGATTAACCATTAAATCAACAAAAGTATATGAAAACTTATTAATTCTAAGGGCGTTTGTAATTGCGTAATAGTTAATTTGCTTGAACTTTATGCCTATTCAAAGCACACTCACTGAAGCATCAAATAACAAATTAATGAGAGCGATTGATGACTTTAGTCATGTCACGTCTGATATGATGATTAATGTGTTTATTTCAATTATTTATTTATTTTTTTTTGTAGCTTAGCGTGGTAGGCAGAGGGAAGCTGTTAAGTTAAAACTTGTGTTAAGACACTCTGTTTCCATTAAGGTGTCCGTTACCCACTTTTCGCCGAACTTTGGAGGCGTTGCGTGTTGAATGACGGAACTCAACACCAACCACGCTTGCATGAAAATAATAAATATTTCATTTCCTCGAGTGGAAATCGAACTCACAACTTGCCGCTTTTACATTCGCACGCTGTGCCTTTGCTCCACTACTGGCCTTTAGTAATTTCAATTACAATAAAATAAATAGGTACATTTACCTACTATAGACCGAGAGGTCAAAGCTTATATTAGATTTATCTATATAATAAAACTTTCTGACGTAGTCGTACTCTCATACTCGTGTAGGTTCCTTAGGGTGTTCAAGAAAGTACTAGGAGATATTTTAAACCTCCATTGGTAACAAGGAAATACGGGTTTTAACATGTGAAGCTACGCAATGAAAAATGTGGGGAAAAGCTTTTTTGTTTAATTTATTATTTTTTTAATTTTAATTAATAACTAATAAGTTATATTAATTTTCATTTAGCTTTGTTGAATTTAGGCTTAGAACTGTTTTTCAACATCGTAGGCGTCATCTATCCGATGAGTTCATAAATTTTAATTAGACACGATTTATTAATGACTTATATATAATGTGATAGCTATTTTTACCACGTCGAGAGCGCCTTATTTTATGAAACAATGTATATAGTTTTATCAGCTTCACGCTGTATCCCGCACACAGCAGGGTAGGCAGAGGGAATTTAGTGTTAAGACACTCCGGTCTCCATTTCCGCGCAATTCTGGAGGCATTGCGTGTTGAGCGGCGAAACTCAACGCCGCGCTTTGCGTGACGACACCAGTGTGAAGAAATGAAAATATAAATTTTAAATAAATATTTCATATTCTCTAGTGGGGATCGAACCTATAACCAGTCACAGTCACCTGTCACCTGCGCCACGACTTTTTTATGTTATGGTTAAATTATTTTCCTTTAATTCCAACAAATTTCAGGTAAAATTTATGTACACGTACCGTTTTGCCCTTAAGGTAAACGGTGTTATCTAATAAGACGAGAAAATTGACTAGGGATAAACTTCTCTTAGCGCTCACCAAACAACTGCTTTACGTTATTGTAACTCATTCTAATTCGTTATTATAAAGATATACAGTGAATAAGAATATCAATTTCGTAGAATTCATCTCTTGCGTATTTTTAAATGTTATTTGGTTTTATTGACTAATTAGTTAGGGTTTCTTGCCGGCTCTTCTCAGCAGAACTGCCTTCCGAATCGGTGATAGCTTTTTTTTTGTTTATATGTTCATTCGACGATTCAAAAGTGCTTATAAGAGTTTATTTGAATAAAAAAATATTTTGAATTTGAATTTAAAATCCTTAAACTATTTATTCTTTAAAATGCGTAATAATCGTGAACATTAAAGAACTTATTATCCTTAAACTACATTTTTCACCGATTTATTAGTGGGAATCCATCAATGATAAGTATTTTGTATAAAATTTTCACAATTTGAAACTTTAGATATCTACTTTTGTACATTGAAGTATTTTTTTATGTTATTCTCAATTTTCTTCATGATATGCATATTGAAAATGGGACAGATTGTGAGTTCTATTCCCGAAATTAAATATTTAAAATGTTTGTTTTCCGCACTCTGGTGTCGAGACAAAGCGCGGTGAGTTTCACTACTCAAAATGCAATGCCGCCAGCATTCGGCGGAAAGTAGAGAACGGAGTGTCCTAACACTAGGTTCCCTCTGCCACTCTGTCTGTCTGAACTAAACAAGTAGATTGTTGATTGACAGTAATTTAATGCTCATGTTCTTTAATACTGAAATTATTATGTGTGTTTGTCTTATTTTCACATCGTAGTGTAATTTTTTACAATATATTAAATAAATTGTAAATTTAGATTCACAGTAAATTTAGACTTACAGAAAACTTTTTTACTATCCATAGTTTTAACATCAAAACAATTAGATGCCTGTAAAATAAATCTGTAAACGCGATTGCGAACGGTTGTGAATTCGATCTCACTCGGAAAAATAATTGTATTTCAGTTATTTCACTGTTAAATCGAAAGCGTGGCGTGAGTTCCTCCATTCAAAATGCAAATAATGAAAAATCGTGAAGCTCAAACAAAAAGAGTATATAAATTTACTAATTTATCTACTATTTTTTAATTATTAGACAGATATAAAGACCTTATTAAGCTTAGGCATTGAATTTTGTTGTTTTTAAATAATTGAAATTAGCTATTACTAAACTTTCAATCAAGAATATAATATATTGCTGTTAAATAGATGAAAATAGGAGTAAACATTCAGAGAGCGAGAGAAGTTATTGGAAAAACTCTCTCTACAGAGATAGGATTTTTAAAAATAGAATGCTTCAAACTTTTAAATATAGCCTAAGGCCAGACTAGTATCAGTATCAATTTAGTTCGGAACGGACCTAACGACCGCTGCTTTTGCACCGTAACTATGGTTATTAAGGACAATAATTTTTTTCAGCTTCATGTTGTATCTCGCACACAGTAGGGTAGACGGAACCTAGTGTTAAGACACTCCATTCCCCACTTTCCGCCTGGAGGTATTGCATGTAGAGTGGCGGAACTTAATGCCGCGCTTTGCCTCGACACCAGAGCGAAGAAATGGAAATATAAATGTAAATAAATATTTCATCTCATATTAAGGACTATTAAGACCGGTCGTGGCGCAGCGGCACGAGGTGTGACTGCAAAACCGACTGGTTGTGGGTTCGATCCCCACTCGAGGAGATGAAATATTTACTTAAAATTATATTTCCATTTCTTCGCTCTGGTGTCGAGGCAAAGCGCGGCGTTGAGTNGCTACCCAAAGATAATTAATTACTAAGAATTATCGTCTGGCAATATAGAATACTATTTATTAAATATTTTTAATAAGTATTTTTTTTTCCTAAGAGTGGATTAACACTTTAAAAAATGTTTAATAATATTTTATTTCCTCGAGTGGGGATCGATCACAGTCCTGGCCCTGCGCCACGGCTGGCCTCTAATATAATAAGACCTGACAACGTTTATAAAAAAATATAATTGTATTCATCAATAGTAGTATCACATCCATCTATATCTTTAGAGTTTAGTTTTCAGTGCATATAAAAAAGAATCTTTGGATAGAATCTTTAAAATATCAAAGTTTGAAAGTTTGTGAGAGCTTTTCAACAATTTTGCTGCGGAACACTAAAAAATATGGCTCGTAAAATGAAGCTGGCAGCAATTTACTTCCAACTATATTTTACTGAGATCATAAAATCAAGCTAGCGGTTAATACTATAATTTTACGCTATTACAAAATATATTATTTCAAATTACCATATAATAATTATAAATCATATTACATAAGTTGCGGCGTTGAGTTCTGCCACTCAACACGCAATGCCTCCAGAATTCGGCAGAAAGTGGGGAACGGTGTGTCTTAACACTAGGTTCCCTCTGCCTACCCTGCTGTGTGCGGGAAACAGTGTGAAACTGACATAAGTATATAAAAATATCTATATAAAAAAATATTTTAAATGAATATTTAGTGAGTTCAATCTCTTTATAAAGTGAAATTTTCAACGTTCAGTTGTAATCGGTGCATAAATTAAAAGGCTTAAAATAGTCTTGGGGCGCTTTGCGAGGTGTTTGATGTTCGCAGCCCGTCTCGCTCTCACCCTCGCTAGGAGACACCCGTTAATCCCGACGAAAGCCTACTCCACTATGTGTTCACGAGACGATTGATCTCTAATTCACGATAAGTTTACTTCAGTAACAATTGCTTGTGTTTTAGAAAAAAAAAATGATTTTTTTCGTTTAAAAATATAAATTTTTCACAAATTATATGTATTATCTATTTAAAATAATTAAATATATAATATCTTAAATTATTTTGCTCTACATTATTTAAATATCTGTAAAAGTATTAGATGGAGTGAATATATTTAATAAAAGCTGTAATAGTCATCGAATTTGCTATTTTAAATTTGTCTATGTAATCGATCATTAATAAAGTGTACTGGATACTATTTTGGCAGCAAACAGTTGGTTTTTTCAATGGTTTTGCAATGTGGGAGGGCGCTAGGGGGCGGCGGTATCGAGCGTGGGCGCGCCGCCCCGCGCCACTGAAGCCCTAGACCGTAGAGCCAGTCAGCCGCGAGGCACCGTGAGAACTCGCCGCTTTTCTGCGCTTTCGTAAAACTTGTTCTAAAAACCAAGTGCACATAACAATACAACTTTCATATATCACAAAAGCGTTCACGTGCAACGCTCACAGCGGCTCTCTCTTTTTCTCTCTGTCCTTATTTTTTTTATAACGTGTGAAAGGTATCGGAGAACCGAAAACAAATGAAATAAATAGTGATTTAAATTGAAATGATTTGTGACGATACAGTGGTTAGCGAGTAAATTGGGAGGTGGTGCCGATACGTCGACGTCATGCCAAGAGGTAGGTTGTGTTGGAAGAATTCAATAAGATTCTTGGCAAACTGAGTAAGATTTGAGACGTGTTAATATTGATGGTCGGTTAGGCTTTTAAAATATATTATTAATAATTTTTTTCTTATTTACTATATCGTAAATATATTTTTTTTATTTTCTATGGCTCTGTAAATTTTATTTTTTGGGACTTTTCTTATTTAATTTAGATTTTTCTCATTTTGGGTATGGAAATTATCGGAGATGCGATACGATACGATAGATGTATGTAAATTAAGGTTTTTGTTATTAAAGCTACGACAAAGTTATCACATTCCTTTATTTTATGAAAAATGTAATAATATGTAATTTCATGTTACAATAAATATAGTTGTGAGGGATCCCTCAAAAGTTAGCACTAAAGAAATTAAAAAATCCTTAAAATTTAAGAAGATTTAGTTTTTATATTTTAAATTTCAGTTGGAATTGATATCACTTGAGCATTTACTAAATTAAAACATGAAGGGTTTCTTTATCGCCACTAATTAACGTAATATGATTACCTAGAAATATCATGTTTAAAACCTATATTTACACAAAGTGTTATTATTTTAATAAATATATGATTACTTATTTAGAAAACGTGTCAAAATTTTAACGTAGCGGGACTCGAACCCGCGCCCTACGTTTTCTAAATAAGTATTTTTCTTTCCTAAGTGTGGAATAACACTTTAAAAATGTAAAAAAAAATAATGATTATAATGAAAATGTTTTCTATCGTCATAAAGGTCATAAAGAGATGATAGGGATGGTATAAGACGTAGAGCATAAAAATACCTTATATTCAATAGAAAATATATTAAATAAATTGAGAAATATAGAACCAGAATAAAAATAAATTATTGGCTTGTGACTAATTTATTATAACCTTATTTTTGATGGCATTGACATAAACATGTCCTTGATAATAACGAATTTGGAATTCAACGTTCGGGATTCGCGGTCTGTCTATTGTCTAGCGTATCCCCTGACGCAGGAGATCGAAATTATGTCATATTCTAAATGACAGTGTACAATTAGAATAAAAAAATCAAAAGGCCACGAGCGAGTCGGGCTAGTCTATGAAGGGTTCCGTAACCGTACCATCATATTATTATTCATATGGTGTCTTTAAGAGATTCAAAAAAGTAGGAGGTTCTCAATTCGACTTCTCATAAGCCACATACGAAAATCGAAATCCTTCAAACGAAAATTTGATTAATCATATTAGCTTTGATTAATCAAATTTTCGTTTGAAGTTTTCATTCAATTCCTTAAAGTTTTTACCACTTTTAGAAGCGAATATGTCACAAAGTATTGGCATGATCAAAAAAGCTTTCAAAGAAAGCTACTTTACATCACTCAATTGCATGAATAGAGTGGTAATTTTGATAAATTTATTTTTCAAAATTATATAACATTATTTTGTAGCAGTTCATAAAAATTACTTAACTTCTAAATTTCAGCCTTATTCATCCTTCATCATGTCCGTCACAGTCAGTTCTACTCCGAACAGTCTCATTTTACTTCGAGACTGTTCCGAGTAGAAATGACCGTGACGGACATGACCAAGTTATTAGGATTCCGTTTTTTTGCCATTTGGCTACTGAACCCTAAAAAGAAAATTACAAACGTGAAAGATTATTGACACATAAGATTTATATCACAAGGTATTTGTTTTTAACAACAAGACATAGTTTATCTGGTAGATGTTTTTACTTGTTTATTTATTATATGTATATGTATATTTTTGAGGCCAGTCGTGGCGCAGGGGCACAAAGTGTGACTGTGAAATCGACTAGTTGTGTGTTCGATCCCACTCGAGGAAATGGAATATTTATTTACATTTATATTTTCGTTTCCTCGCTCTAATGTCGAGGGGAAAGCGCGGCGTTGAATTCCGCCACTCAATACGCAATGCCTCCAGAACTCGGCGGAAAGTGGGGAACGGAGTGTCTGAACGAATAATAAATAATAACATGCAAATTTGAAAACTTTATTATAAAATGCCATTAATTAAATTAAAGAAAGTTGATTGTACTGTAATTTTTGATAAAGGAATGATGAACCTAAATATCATCACATAATATCCGTGTTCATTGCTCTTATATAAAATTTAAAAATATACTTCTTTAAACTTCTTCAGTTTCACGCTTTATCCCGCACACAGCAGGGTAGGGAGAGTACCCACAACCAGTCGGTTTTACAGTCACACTTTGTGCCTCTGCGCCACGACTGGCGTAAATAATTATAATTTATAATAAATTTTGAATAACATCCATTCTAAGTCATCCTAAATGGGTCAAGCCAGGGGTGTGCTAATGCATAATCATATCGTTATGACAGAATACCTTATTTCTGATAAGGGCAATTGAGCATACAAATCAGGTGCAATTTCCATTAAGTAAAAATGAAACGGAGCTTTCGTTGCTTCTACACCGGTACGTCTCGTATCGTGGTCTCGTTATAGCTGATAAATGGGTAACAAAAAATAAATTAGACGACGTCATGGTGCAGTGGCACAAGCGTGTGACTGTAACAGTGACGGTTATGGGTTCGATTCCCACTCGAGATGTGAATATTTAATATTTTTATTTCTTCCCTCTGGTAACAAGGCAAAGGACTGCGTTGAGTTCCGACAGCTAACACACAATGCCTTGAAAATTCGGCGAAAAGTGGAGAACAGAGTTTCTTAACACTAGGTTCCCTCAAAAAAAAATTACGTTAAAATATCATAAAATTAGTATACTATGAAAAAAAAACCTTTAGAATCATTACGACTTAATATAATTAAAAAACATATATAAAAAACTACATTAAAAAAATCTATATTGACTATATACCAGCAAGAATGTTACTGTTTTAAAGCATTTAAGCTACTTAAACATTTTTCAACATGTTAAAAGATTTTAAAGGTTAACGGTAATTGGACGGTAAAAAAAATTGTTTTAATCTCAAGTTAGCTGCAACCTTACTCGAGCTTAATTTCCTAAAACGCTTACGTATTCCGGAAAAAGGCCCTCTCTTGGGTACAAATCGTTACCGTTCTCGTTCGAGTATTCTATCATGGAAGATAATATTAAAATATATAAAGGAGCAGCTGAATAACAGGTGCTGTTGTATTTATAAGATTATAAACATTGTTTTGTTTTTTTTTTCGTCTTTTTGTATATTGTATAATCTCTAAATAATTAATGATGCTGTCCTAGCAGACTTCATTTATATTTTCATTTCTTCGCTCTGGTGTCGAGGGTAAGCGCGGCGTTGAGTTCCACCACGACACGCAATGCCTCCAGAACTCTGCGGAAAGTGGGGAACGGTTTGTCTTAACTAAGTTTCCTCTGCCTACCCTGCTGTGTGCGGGATACAGCGTGATAGAAAAAATAAATAAAATATAATAAAAATGTAACGGGTCGGTATCTGTACATGGATGATGTATAAGAAAACGTAATAGAATTGAAACATGGGATTAAAAATCATTTAATATTTTTGCCTGTTTGTGAGTTTGTTCATGCTAATCTCAGAAATTGCACAACCGATTTAATTAGAGTTTTTACTATTTTATTTTGACAAGCGTCCCTTACTTAACTTTTTAGTTATTGTTTAAAATGTTAAAGAATGTTTTCCTTTCGTCGGTAGTATAAAAATAAAATAGTTGTAAGAATGATATAATGGTATAGAATATATTTTTTTATATATATATAGGTAAAAACTTAGATTTACGTGGCTACTGTAAACATACATATGTACATAAGCATAATCAATATATCCACAATTTTCAAAAGTAGAGTACTGAGTTGTAGAAAACTGAAGATTCTACTATAATTAATAAGCCAGTCAGGCCAGTCGTGGCGTACGGGCACAAAGGTTGACTGTAAAATCGACTGGTTGTGCGATATCCACTGGAGGAAATGAAATATTTATTTAAATTTATATTTTCATAATGCTCTGGTGTCGAGGCAAAGTGCGGCGTGAAGTTCCGCCACTTACCCGCAATGCCTCCAGAATTCGGCGGAAAGTAGGAAACGGGAGTGTCTTAACACTAGGTTCCCTCTGCCTACCCTGCTGTGTGCGGGATACAGCGTGAAGCTGATAAAAAAATATATAAGCATTTCACCACGAGGTCATAAATGATGAAATCACAAATCGTGAAATTAGCGACATCTGATATAACACAATATTTCAATCTGTGAGATTAAGTTTTGAATGATGTTTAACTTAAGCTCATCTAGTTTTATTTATCTTGATGTTTTGCACGTTTCTATCTTTCTATAAAATTTATTTCAATTCAAGACTTCAAGATGAATCTTTAAATCTTTTCCATCTTTGAGACTTCGAATTGAATCAATACTTCAGTATATTTTACTGAGTTGTACACTCACTAAAGAAATTGCATTAATAAAATCATTCTAGAACTAAATCACGTGTACTTGTATTGATATTACAGGTGAGAAAAGTTATAATTATGTTTTCTAATTTAATATTAAAAATAAAATATTTTTTTGCTGTGGTTATTTAGTAGAAGTGACTATTTTAGAACTAAATCAATTAAATACAATTAGTTTTTTTACCAGATATTTTGCGTAACATCTAGTTTAATAGTGCATTTGAACTCGTAATAATTTAACACGTGACAGTTATTGATTTTTAATTTACTTTAGTAACAACTATGCTACAATTATTAAGCGACATATTTTCTTATAGTCGAGGCCGTCGTGGCCCAGGGGCACAAGTGTGTGACTGTAACACGACGGTTGTAGGTTCGATCGCCACTCGAGGAAATGAAATATTTATTTAAATTTATATTTCCATTTCTTTGCTCTGGTGTCCAGGCAAAGAGCGGCGTTGAGTTCTGCCGCCAAAAATCGGCAGAAAGTGGGGAACGGAATGTCTTATCACTAGGTTTCCTCTGTCTACCCTGCTGTGTGCGGGATACAGCGTGAAGCCTGATTTATTTTTTTTAAATCAATTAAATATAATTTGTTTTTCTACCGGATATTTCGTGTAACATCTAGTATAATACTGCATTTGAACTTGTATCTAACATATGTATATATGACAGTTATTAATTTTTAAATTTACTTTAGTAACAACTATGCTACAGTTATTTAGCGATATTTTTTCTTAAAGTCGAGGCCGTCGTGGCCCAGGGGCACAAGAGTGTGACTGTAACACGACGGTTGTGGGTTCGATCGCCACTGGAAATGTTTATTTAAATTTATATTTCCATTTCCTTCGCTCTGGTGTCGAGGCATAGAGCGGCGTTGAGTTCCGCCACTCAACAAGCAATGCCGGCAAAATTCGGCAGAAAGTGGGGAACGGAGTGTCTTATCACTAGGTTCCCTCTGCCTACCCTGCTGTGTGGGATACAGCGTGAAGCTGATTTAAATCAATTAAATATCATTTGTTTTACTACCGGATATTTCGTGTAATATCTAGAATAATAGTGCATTTGAACTTGTATCTAACATATGTTTAAATGAAAGTTATTGATTTTTAATTTATTTTAGTAACAACGTAAATTCGAATTATGATGGAAAAGTGAGCGGTAAGAGAGGTAGGGGGAGACCTCGNTGTGCTACTAATCTTCTAAAGTACTTATTAAAATGAAAAACAGTAAAGAACATTTTGATCTACATTAAATGGCCAAGGTAACTAATATACTTATTTATATACTGAGAGTAAGGGATAAACATAAGTCGATATAGCTTTTCTCTAAAACTATTTGTAATTTCCAAATATTGTAAAGAGCAAAGTTTATCTTTGTTTAACGTAGAAAATTAATAAAGTATTTAAAAGGATAAGGATTGATACCATTATGGACAAACATCCCTCACAATAAAAAATATATTCAAATTACTATTTTTAGACAGAAATATGCTCACTGTATGTTATCCTTAGAAGATACGAATATGCTGTCGCTGACTTTTTTGTAGATCTTATTAAGAGGAATAATACTCTAGTACATTGTATTCATGTAGAACTTACCATTAAAGCAGCGCATGCGTGAAAGTGTCTCAACGGGTAGGACTTTATACACATTTATCATATTTATGTCAAATTACAATAAAATATACATATAATAAACTATATATAAACCTTCCCTGAGAAATACTCTACATAATGGTGAAAACCGCATCAAAATCCGTTGGGTGGTTTAGAAGAAGAAAACGTAGAAAGGCCAGACAGAGACGAAATGCGTTCTTATTTTATAATATATAGAGATAGAGATAGAGAATTGTAGGTTTGATGATTTCTTTTTATATTATAAAATCTCTAGAAAAATAATTTTATTTTTATTACGTTACAAAAGTATACCTTAATCAAACAACTATATAATAGTTTAAATCATCAAAATTCAAACAAAACGGTTATAAGGAAACTCATCTAAATACCGCAATTAACAATGAAGGGCGAGAACCCAATAAATCTCCCCTAGAGCTATTTCAAATCCAGTACTTGAGTTGACGCCGATAACTATTTACAGAGGTGTAAAATCAATAGAGCAACCCGGGTCAATGTATGTAGGTAAATTAACTTTGGCTAGTATTAAAGAATGTTTTTACTTTGTATATTTAAAATATTATATGTAGTAAATGAGGCCAGTCGTGGCGCAGTGCCATAAAGTGTGACTGCAAACGCGACTGGTTGTCGCGTGGGTTCGATCCCCACTCGAGAATGTGAAATATTTATTTATGTTAATATTTTCATTTCTTCGCTCTGGTGTCTAGGTAAAACCGTGGCGTTAAGTTCCGCCACTTATCACGCAATGCCTCCAGAACTCGGCGGAAAGTGGAGAACGGAGTGTTTTAACACTAGGTTCCCTCTGCCTACCCTGCTGTGTGCGAGATACAGCGTGAAGCTGATTTATATGTAGAAAACAGTAGTCGTCATAAAGCCATTGTGGCACAAGCGTGTGACTGTAGGCGCGATAGTAGTTGGGTTCGATTCCCACTCGGATAACAAGGCAAAGTGCGGCGTTGAGTTCCACCGATTATTATGAGTATTGGCCTTAAAGTAATAATGTATTTCATAATAAACTAATCGTTATATATCTAAAAACTTTTTTTTTTATCTTATAGTGAACCGACTGGACAAGGTTCATAATCTATCGATTTATCCCCATTATACAAGCTCTCGTTTGGCACGTAAAAGATTCACACCACATTAAGTTCTGAATTCTGACGTAGTTCTTGGCCCTTAGCCACGGCTATCTTCTAAGGATTTAAAATTATTTCAAAATTAAGTATAATAACTTATTTTTATCTTATATTGATAAAATTTGGAGCTAACCTTTTCTTCATATATAAGACTGTCTGTCTGTCTTATTAATGGTAAAAAGAAAAAAATCTTCACCAATATTTCATTGTGAAGAGGTTGTATAGTTATTACTATTGTCCGTACTGTCCACATAGCCTAGCGTTATATATGAGTAGACCTACATACGAAGACTTATTTGCGATTGTCAGTAATTTCGTAAATTAACAAAGTATACCTGTGATTATATTTTTTTTACATGGAAATTAGAAATTTTTTGTGTAAATAATCCAAAATTATGAAGAGAATCTAAAATCAAGAAATATCCACAATATTCTGAGTTGTCAAAAAGTATATAGGTAATACGTATGTACTAAGCAATAACAATATTTAAAAACTTTTAAGTTCTCAAAACAAATAAATAAAAAATAGTTTCTTTTGTGCTTGTACGATAGTCTATTAAAAAAAACGACAGCCTTATTAAGTAATTCATTTCTTATATTATTGAGACCAGTCGTGGCGCAGGGGCACTAGCCTGTGAACGCGGCATGTTATGGGTTGGATCCCTACTCGAGGAAGTGAAAAATTTAATATTTTAATTTTTTCGCTCTGGTGTCGAGGCAAAGTGCGGCGTAGAGTTCCGCTACTCAACACTTGCAATGCTTCCAGAATTCGGCGAAAAATGGAAAAACAGAGTATCTTGATACTAAGTTCCCTCTGCCACGCTGCTGTGTGCGGGATACGGCGTGAAGCTAAAAAGAAAACTCCTAATATCGATATATAAAACAAACAATTATTGATTATACAGTTATTAAATACAATATTGCCATTCAAAATGAACATCCAGTATACAACGTACACCACATTGTACGTGGGTGTTCATTCAGGTCATCAGCAACAGAACGCCGCAACGCTGGCTCTCCGCCAAATCTACTTGATCACAAGCTGTGTCTAACCGCTACTACTTTTGTGTTTTCATACAACAATTATCGTCTTAAGGTTTTTAGTTGAAAAATACTTTGTAGGAAAAGTAGTAAGTAAGTATTTTTTTTAATATTGTACTATTATCACTTAAGACTGTTTATTATTGTACATAGAGATAATATTTTCTTTCTGTCGCAGGTTCATAAGTGAGTGATTGTAAACACGATTGGTTGTGGGTTCGATCCCCACTCGAGGAAATGAAATATTTAATATTTTCCATTTTCATTATTATATCAGCGTGAAGCTGATATAATAAGCGAGTGTGAATTTTAATGTACAAAAAATTGTAAATAATATATAGAATGTACATATAAATACACGAATGTGTACACTTCGTTCTAATATTTATACGCTTGCTAAAAACCTAAATTTTACATATTGCTTTCATTCTATATTATTTTTCATGTCTCTGAGTTCTGGGATCCAAAGTCACATTTGTATATCCACATATAGTATACATATGTATATATGAGGGCAGATAAAGCATATATTTATTTATTTACTAGCGGCCCGCCCACGGCTTCGCCCGCTAAAAATACATGATTATTGATTTAATAAGCAGAATTGATTGACAACTATAATGACTTCTAATATGATTCTGTGAGTCAACTATAAAAGATAGCCATATGCTGTCTTGGGATATTTTTTTTATAATTTTATGTAGAATATTTTCGTTATACATGGTTTCGCTGTAGCTTTAACCATTAAGGCTGCACACGCACTTAAAAATTCAAGTAACTTCTCCCGTTTTCCCAACATTTCCTTTCACTTCTCTGCTCCTTCTGATTGTAGGGTGATGAAAAGTATACTATGACCTGCCCAGGAGTATGAAGAATAATTGTACCAAGTTTCGTTAAAATCCGTCAAGTAGTTTTTGTTTCTATAAAGAATATACAGACAGACAGACAGACAGACAAAAATTTTACTGATTGCATTTTTGGCATCAGTATCGATCACTAATCACCCCCTGATAGTTATTTTGAAAATATATTTCATGTACAGAATTGACCTCTCTACAGATTTATTATAAGTATAGATTATTATAATTTCAACGGTGTGATAAAACTTGGAGTTTCGTTTTGCCAGCCAAAGAGTAATTAATATCTTAAATTGTCGGCGTACTAAATTCTTATCTGTATCTACTACACTTATAATAAAATCGTAATACATGAAAGCCGGCAATAGAACAATGATTTTTTTTACAGTTTTTCTTTTTATCGGTTTGTTTGTTTGTCTGTGCGTTTGTTTACGCTAATCTCAAAATCGATATATACTATCGATCGATATATACTATACTATTTTAATTTTTATGGCAAACTTCCCTTAACATTTAATGTATGTATGTTTCAATCGTTTTACTGAATTGGCTAAACCTTTGGCTTTCAATGTATGGATATTGTCTTTAGAATATTAATATTATTAGATGACAAAAGTAATTGAGATGAAAAATAAATATTTGCTTAGTACAAGCGGCAAAACCACGCAGCGGCCACTAGTTTACATTAAAATTCAAATTATAATACTTTTTGATCAGCTTCACGCTGTATACCGCACACAGCAGGGTAGGCAGAGGGAACCTAGTGTTAGGACACACCGTTCCCCACTTTCTGCCGAATTCTGGAGGCGTTGCGTGTTGAGTGGCAGAACTCAACGCCGCGCTTAGCCTCGACACCAGAGCGAAGAAATGGAAATATAAATGTAAGTAAATATTTCATCTCCTCGAGTGGAGATCGAACCCACAACCAGTCGATTTTACAGTCACACTTCGTGCCGCTGCGCCACGACTGGCCTCAAAATAAGTATTGTAATAAACCTGAAATGTTATTTGAAGGCTAAATTGATCAATTACTTTGTCAACAATAGGGTAGAAGTTTATAAGAATTAGATGTGCGTGGTACCCAATAATTTTGAGCCATCTAAAATAATAAACGAGTAATTTAATACTGGCGCGATGTTTGACTTACCACTAATATTGCATTTATATTAATGGTAGTTTATAGTATCTACTAATAATAACTTTGTCCGTCTGTATGCGATTTTGATGAAATTTGGTACAGATACAAAGTTGATCTTGGGATACATTACATGACATCATCAGCTTCACGCTGTATCCCGCACACAGCAGGGTAGGCAGGGGGAACCTAGTGTTAAGTAAGACACACCGTTCCCCACTTTCCGCCCAGTTCTAGAGGCATTGCGTGTTGAGTGGCAGAACTCAATGCCGCACTTTGCTTTGACACCAAGATACAGTCACACTCTGAGCCCTTGCGCCACGACTGGCCGCGGAATAGTTTAAGGATATTTCGCCTGAGAAAATCATTGAATCTTTTGAAATAGAAAATGAAACTTTGTATGGTAAGCCACTTTTTAGCGTTAACTGGTAAAGAGTTTTGAGATATATAAAAACTAATTTACTCCAGAAACATCTTAAAAATGTGTATAAAATGTTCACGATATATATTTTTCTCTAGTAATTCTTCAACCAATTAAATCTTTACCAGGAACCCCGCAAAATTTAAAGAGGTATATAAGTGATGGCTATTCGAAAAGTTAAAAAATTGCTTTTTCCTTCAATGTATATAGAACAATTGAAGTCTGTTGAAAATGCTGTTTGCTTTTCTAAAGTAAGAATTTATTAGTACTACCTAGAATACAACATTAAGGAGTACTTGTTTAATGAAGACAAATGTTAGAGTACAGACGCTTATAAATGATATTTGTGAAAATAAATGAATTTACTGAGGCCAGTCGTGGCGCAGCGGCACGAAGTGTGACCGTAAAACCGACTGGTTGCGGGGTTCGATCCTCACTCGAGGAGATGAAATATTTACTTAAATTTATATTTCCATTTCTTCGCTCTGGTATCGAGGCTTCGTTGACTTTTACCACTCAACGCCTCCAGAATTCGGCAGAAAGTGGGGAACGGAGTGTCTTAACACTAGGTTCCCTCTGCCTACCCTGCTATGTGCGGGATACAGCGTGAAGTTGATTTAATTTATAAATTAACTTATTACAAATAAAGAAGGAACATAATCTTTAAAGAAAGTTTTCATTAAATAATTTATTTACGTGTACTTGTTCGCGTGTAAAGTCGGTAAACTAACCTTTTTAATTTTTATTTTAGTTAACCTGCACAATTAACTTGATTACGTTTTTATTATATTTGAACGAACGAACGTTCATTAAGTTATATAATTATATAAAAAAAACTACTAATCAATTAATATTTATTCTATTATAGAAATGAAATTAATACAAATTTTCCACTTCGTTAGTGATTTTCCGCCGAATTCTAGTAGCCATGGATGTTGAGTGGCGGAACTCAAAGCCGCCTTTTGCTTCGATACCAGAGTGAAGAAATGAAAATATTCAATATTTTATTTTCTCGAGTGGGAGTCGAACCCACGATCTGTAGCGTTTACAGTCGACGATTGTGCTCCTGCGCATGTTTTCAGCATGCGCAAGAACATACATTATTATACATACATTATTACCAGTAAATTTATTTTTTATATTCAATTTCTATGTAAAAAAAGCAGTCGAATTTGCTCAATGTCAAATAAGTTATAATAGAATAGTTTTATGTAATTTAATTACCGCATCCAATCTCTATATACTTATAGAGATTAAAAAACAGGGATAAAACGATGTTCCCTTGCGTCCCTTGTTAGTTCTAACGTCGATATCTCATCATCACAAGTTAATTTGGGCGATATATTTAGAAGTTTTGCATAAAATAAGGCTGCCATGTAATCGGCATTGACCTGATGTCAGGAAAGAAGTGGGTTAGGGAAGCGTCGATGAGCCTTACAACGCTTACTTGTCGCAATTTGTAAGAGTAAATGATTTAAAATTATATTCTTTCCTTATTTAATATAATATTAAATTAAATCAAATTAAATCAGCTTCGCACACAGCAGGATAGGAAGAGGGAACCTAGTGTTAAGACACTCTGTTCCCCACTTCCCGCCGGATTCTGGAGGCATTGCGTGTTGAGTGGCGGAACTCAACACCGCGTTTTGCCTCGACACCAAAGCGAAGAAATTAAAATATACATGTAAATAAATATTTCATTTCCTCGCGTGGAGATCGAACCCACAACCAGTCGGTTTTACAGTCACACTTTGTGCCCCTGCGCCACGACTGGCCTCAAAATAATAATATAACATGTCAGTCATAATACTGAAAATGCGAATATATAATAAAGTACATTCTATTGCCGATTGTGTGAATAGCTATGTATAAATAAGATAAGGCGTTGGATGTTTTTTTGTATTTTATAACATACTGGTCGCTACCTACAACGTTTGAGTGGACTTTCACGTTGTACTTATCATCTATACGAGTATTCATACAATATTGTGCCCAGAACTATACCCCAGTATATTATTGGTCTTTATCATATTTTCTGCGTTTAAAATTTTTATATATTATATAAATCATTACAAAAAAAAATATAATGAATATTTGCTATAATATATATAAATATGGCCCTAAATTCGTTTTAGTTCTACGAAAAATCATATATATATATATATAAGTAATATTTCAGGCTCGTCGTGGCGCAGGAGCATAAGCGACTGTAAACGCGACTGGTTTTAGGTTCGATCTCCACTCCAGGAAATAAAATATTTAATTAAATTTATATTTTCCTTTCTTCGATCTATTGTCGGTGTTGAATTCCGCTCAACACATAATGGCTCTAGAATTCGACGGAAAATGGGGAGTGTTTTAACATTGGGTTCCCTCTATCTACCCGGCTGTGTGGGGGAAATAGCTGCTTAAAACAAATAATACACACAAGCTGATTAAAAAAGTTAAATTTCAAAATATTATTTAAAGAAAAGAAATGCTATAGATATAATATATATTGAATCACAATGTTTATTGATTATTGAGGTCACAAGTTGGGGCGCCATGGCATCTTTCTATAGAAATCTATCTGGCTGTCTTGCCTACCCGCCAAATGGGTTTGAACACGCAACTTACTAGGCGTGTTTATTTTTTTTACTGTAACAGTAGATTTTGCCTTGTCATGGGGCGTTCACCGGAAGTCACACTTTGTTAAAGTACCCGTTGCCTTATCAACTTGTTATAAACTTAAATTTCGGAAGCTATAAATATACTTAAGTTATTTCGTTTTATGATTTTTTTAAAAGAATCTATTTTAACCGGATTACTCGCGTATATTGATAATTTCTCTAATTTTAGAAATCAATTTTTTTTGTACATTTTTTTTATACATAATATATTTATGACTCTTTAAAAATAGTACATATTATGTGACGTATTCAATAAAAATCTTACTTTAATTTTTATTGTATTTTTTTTAACTTAACTTAAACTTAACTTCACGCTTTATCCCTAGCGGGGTAGTCAAAGAGAACGGAGCGCCAAACGCTACGGTTTAAAAAACTGATATACTTTTTTTTAAATAAAAAAATACTATACTAATATTACTACAAATAGTATTTTTTTATTTAAAAATAAGTATATCAGTTTTATAAATATAATTTTTTTCTTTATCACAGATGTAAGCTATTGTGCGATTAAAACAAATTCATATAATAGAACAAGCATATGTCATTTTTAATTATATTATTTCTTTTTCTAGGCCAAATGTGTTTATATTCTTTTAAGAAAAGTTGTTCAATATAAGTATTTATCTATAAATGAATTACATGTCCTATAGATGGTTTAAATTGAGAATGAAGCATCTACGGCAGGAAACCGGATATCTGTAAGAGCAGAGAGCGGAAATCCGGGAGGATTATCCTACACGTTCTTTTGTTATTTTTAACCTTAATACTCTTGTTATATTACGTAAGTCTCCTTTCACGTTTCATAATGAATACGTTAATAAATCTCCGATGCAATTTGAAATATGTTTATTTTATTATTTGTATGAAATATATTTAGTTCGTTCTGTGCACTTTTTACAATATAATATAGTATATTATGTTATAATAATATATTATATTGTTAAAAGTGCACAGAACGAACGTGCTCCAGAACTCGGCAGAAAGTGGGGAACGGAGTGTCTTAACACTAGGTTCCCTCTGCCCACCCTGCGGTGTGCGGGTTCCACCGTGAAGCTAAAAAAATAAAATCTAAAAAAATTGTGATACTAATTAACAATTTAAATATAAAAAAAAGTTGCTTCGAAAAATTCTTCCTAATATAGAAATATAGATATAGTCTCGACACCAGAGCGAAGAAATGAAAATATTAAATATGTCATTTCTTCGAGTGAGAATCGAAACCACAACCTGTCGCATTTACAGTCACACTTTGCGCTCTTGCGCCACGACTGGCCTCGAATAATTACTGCCATTTCAATGTTGCTACATTTGAGTGTTCGAGTGGGTCTAGTGTTATTGCCGTGGCATTAAAATGTCATAGGCATGCCTCAGAAAAGTGACGGGAAAAAAAATTAGGGCACTTTTTCATTTATTCTTTTAGAAATATCAGTTTTTAAAGGACATGACAGCTGTCAGCAACTAGAGAGCCGAGAATTCAATTTAAAATTGAACATTGAATAAAACAAAAACGTCATATGCCACGATTTTATGTATTTTTCCTTTATACAGTTCATTTGCTTGACTGTGTTCTGTTTATCAATATTAAATGAACTGAAAACTTCAAACACAGGTTATCTTCTATACGCTATTTTAGAATATGTTAAAGTTAAAAATAAATCCAGACCAGTCGTGGCGCAGCGGCACGAAGTGTGACTGTAAAACCGACTGGTTGTGGGTTCGATCCCCACTCGAGGAGATGAAATATTTACTTAAATTTATATTTCCATTTCTTCGCTCTGGTGTCGAGGCTAAGCGCGGCGTTGAGTTCTGCCACTCAACACTCAATGCCTTCAGAATTCGGCAGAAAATGGGGAACGGAGTGTCTTAACACTAGGTTCAATCTGCCTACTCTGCTGTGTGCGGGATACAGCGTGAAGCTGATATTTTTTTTTAAATAAATAAAAATTGAGATATTTAGATTTTTAGATAGCTTAAACAGTGACTGAGTTTAGTATCAGCTTTTACCTACTAAATGACACGGAATATACAAATAGATTTTTTTGTTTCAGATCGGGGCAATTACAGTCGAATCAATGGTTCAAAATAATGAAAATTCTTATTGTTACGTTAACAAAAGAATAGTTGAACAACGAGGTACTGTAACGTATTTTTTTGTTTGTAATAAGCACATGTTACAATTTTAGATTCTAAATTTTAAAAAAGTAGGATATTATAATTATTATTTTACCGTTTTATAGAAAATGCTTATTATTTATTATTATTATATAAACGGGAATAAATAAGTATATAATGACCGTATACGTACATTTTGATTACTTTGTTATATTTCAAAGTATAATAGAACTACATAAAGAGTTTTTATAAGATAGATGTTAGATGAAAAAAAGTAATCAAAAATTCATTTTATAAGGATAATCCTTAAAATTTTGTGGTACAAAAAACGCTTATCTTACATTTTTGAATATCTATTTTTAGATGATTAACTGAACATATCTCAAGTATAAAATTGGATAAGAACCATTGTTTAAAAACAAACTTTTATACCATCATTAAAAATACAAATCAGCCCCTTTTCTGTTGAACAATATTAACAAAGTTTTATATAGACTAATTAATGAATAAGTTATTGAAATTGAACTAATCTAAAAATAATTTAAACTGAGGCCAGTCGTGGCACAAATTGTGACTGTAAACATGACTGGCTGTGGATTCTATCTTCAATAAAATATTTATTTAAACTGATATTTTCATTTCTTCGCTCTGGTTTTGAGGCAAAACGTGGCGTTGAGTTCCGCACTCAATACGCAATGCCTCCAAAATGCGGAAATTAGGGAATAGACTGTTTAAACCTAGGTCCCATTTGCCTACCCTGCTGTGTATACCGCGTGAAGCCGTTTTTTTTAAAACAACTTGTTTTGACGATAGACATACAGGTTGTTCACAAGTTACAATAAATACGTAAACTTCAGAATAATTAATTAACCATATATATTTTTTAATACGGTAAAGCCAAACAGTTTATTTTAGCAACGTCGTTATAAATTTTCATCGCAGCTTATGTATCCGTCATCTCATTTTCTGTAGTTTCTCCTCTCCGTATCTAATGATATTGAAGTGTGAAACCTCGTTTGTATAATGTTGTTTTGCTCCTGGATAATTGAGCTTCTCACGTGCTCCGGTGTGAGGAAAAATAACATTATATTGAACTTGACTGCCCATTATCTCTAGTTTATTGCTGCAAAGATATTTGAACACGGTTCCATTCAGTATAAAATAACGATGATTCCATTTATTTACAATATGTGTAATATTGTAAAAATGTACGAGTTTATTTTTTGCTTCTTCTTATTTTTTTTTGTTTGATACAAAGACTAATATACGTAGTTACTTTAAAAATAAAAAACAAAACTTTGGAGCATGCTATTATATGGGTTGGAAATTACCCTCTCAATCAATAGTTCTGTATGTTTTAAAAACAATAGTTCACGAATAAAACAAAAACTCTACTCCATGAATAAAATTAATATATCGAGTATCACTCGTGACATTAAGCCAAAATCAACAACGTATCATTTATCAAAATAAGTTCACTGGTTTTACAGATATAAGGGAACAAAAGAACGGACTTACAAATACATGCGCTAAAAACATAACCCTCCTTATGAGCTTCGCCGCAGTAAATAAGGCCGCATGAAATATTGGTAGTTTATGATAGAGTTGAAAGCTGCTATAGGTATGAATAGACGTTAAATAGTATGACAAAACACCTAGCTCCTGCCTCCAAGGTACTAACACAGGAGATAGAGATAAGACACGGGTCGTGATATCTGGTGTTTTTTTATCTCGACCCGACCGGTCGAGATAAAAAAGCGTTTTAAACGTGCTTTTATTCATCGCTATCGAACGTGACATAAGTTTTCTTCAATAGGTTAGCTGAGGTAAACAAAATGAGAAGGTCAAATTATTATCTAAACGATAGAACGCGGATGCTGTGTTTGTTTACAATTTTAGCTGTTTCACACAAAAATAGGGAAATGAATCACTGTGCTATAAACTTTTTATTTTCATTTTAGAAAAGATTATCTGATATAAACTTCATACTCGCACACAGCAGGGTACGCAGAGGGAACCTAGTTGAGATCGTTCGTTCCTTGTTTTCCGCCGAATTCTAGAGCTATTGCTTGTTGAGTGACGAAACTCAATGCCGTGCTTTGTCTCGACACAAAAAGCGAAAAAATAAACATATAAATTTAAATAAATATTTCACTTCCTCGAGTCTCCACTCGATACTACAGTCAGTTGTCGTTACAGACACCCCCTTGCGCCACAACTGGCCTCAAAAGAAAAGATTATGCTTCAACTATAGTAGAAATTATGGCTCACATTCGATTTTCTGTCCTCATTTTCCACTAATAAGATTTATCTAATCGCAAATGATGAAGAAATCCAATTAATTTTTATATTCTTTTTTCGTTTTGTAATTATATTATAATTAGCAAAATGTTATTAATACAAATATTTATATTAATAATTTACATTCTCTTTTATACGTTTAAGCAATATTTAAATAATCTATTTTTAAATAAAAGGGGTGTTATAAGTTTGACGTGTATATGTCAATCTGTATCGTGCATGTATGTATGTGGCATCATAACTGCCAAACTGATGAACTGATTATGATTTATTTTTTTTGTTTAAAAGGTGATTTAGCCGACGTTCTTAGCCATCACTCAAGAAAACATGTTCAGATGTTTATAAATTATCAGCTATTTTCAAGTTGTTTGTTTACTTTTTAGAGCTTTTTGTGTCTAGAGCTTTTATAATTACAGGGTTAATGTTTTCAAATTATTATTTCAAGAAACTTCTATATGATTGGATGAAAAATTAGGAGATCGGAGAGTGACTTATTTTACTTCACTGGTTAGTTTTTTTTGTGGTTGCCAGACTAGTACGGAATATTTATTGGACCGATAATTAAATGGTATTAATGACTCTAATCTTTTTTTAGTTTCACGCTGTACCGCCCGGCAGGCAAAGGGAACTGGGGAACCTAATGTTAAGCTCTTTTTAAGCCAAAGAAAAACTTTTGTTTCCCTCTTTTCGCTGATTTTTAGGGATATTGCGTGTTAAATGGTGGAAGTCAATACGATTTGCCTCGTTACCATAGCGAGGAAATGAAACTATTAAATATTTCATTGACTCGAGTGGGAATCGAACCTGTTACGTTTACAGTCGCACAGTTGTGCCGCTGCGCGACGATGGTCTCTACCCTAATCTTATATTTATATTTCACACAACTTTGATCATACGTGTGGTTGTCCGCAAAATTGGATAAAGGTGTGTATTTTTTCCCATATATTGACGTAACCTAGTTGTTCTCACAACCCATCTATCATCTGAGTTAGTAACTTTTGTATGCCTTTGTATCGCTTCATCCATTTTATGTGCCACGTGTAAATAATGTAAACCCATTTCAGTTGTCCGTGTACCAAAAAAAATGCCTATATCGAGTTGGTGAAATTTAGAAATCTACATATTATGCCAGGCCTACATTGAGGCCAGTCGTGGCGCAGCGGCACGAGGTGTGACTGTAAAACCGACTGGTTGTGGGTTCGATCCCCACTCGAGGAGATGAAATATTTACTTAAATTTATATTTCCATTTCTTCGCTCTGGTGTCGAGGTTAAGCGCGGCGTTGAGTTCTGCCACTCAACACGCAATGCCTCCAGAATTCGGCAGAAAGGGGGGAACGGAGTGTATTACCACTAGGTTCCCTCTGCCTACTCTGCTGTGTGCGGGATACAGCGTGAAGCTAATTTAATTTATATATTATGCAGTTATGTAGACGCTTCACGCTGTATCCCGCATGTAGCAGGTTAGGCAGAGGGAGTCTAGTGTTAAGACACTCGGCTCAATCACTTCTCGCCGAATTCTGGAGGCGTGTCAAGTGGCGAAACTTAACGCCGCTCTTTGCTTCAACCCTGCGCCACGAAAGCCTCGTATAATTAATATTTTTCCATATCAAAATCATTTAACGTATTACATAATTTTAAATCTAAATCATATAAATTATTATTAAAAATTAGATACTATACAATTTTGAAGTGGAAAGGGAGTACCTATTTCTATTAAAATTTTGCTCCTTGCCTACCATGTGTTCCTCTGCCTACCCTAAGTGCGGGACTGCATCCCACACAGATATATTTTTCAAGTTTTACACGATTTTATTATAACACTAGCGGCCTGCGAACGATGAACTATGTGAATAGATATTTATTTTATATTATTTAAGTATATTTGGTTGATTATTTTGGTTATCTATAATGCTCTACACTTAATAAATCGTGATTTAATCTTTTGTGATTTTCTTTGATTTTGTTTACTAAAATTATCGTATTTATAAGAAAGTTGTCTAGCTATATCACGTCTATTTAGATAGAGGATAGGAGCGATATAGCACGAAATGTGGACCTTCCCGCGTAAATCCTGATTTCTCGGGAATTTCAGGATTAAAAGTGGTATATATGTTGCTCCACAGCTCTGTCTATTTTTCAGTGAAAGTCCCATAAAAATGAATTCAATTGTTCCGGAGAATTCCGAATTCTGGAGGCAATTCGTGTTGAGTGGCAGAACTCAACGCCGCGCTTAACCTCGACACCAGAGCGAAGAAATGGAAATATAAATTTAAGTAAATATTTCATCTCCTCGAGTGGGGATCGAACCCACAACCANAATATTTAGTAAAATAATAATCTAAAAATTGCACGTACATATTATTCAACGCTGGATTAAAAATACTCCAACACATTTAAAGCTTCACCGGTCTCCTCTCTATCCGTGCACCAATTATAATGTAAGTTGTGCTTCGTAATAGGGACGTTTATATAAAGCTAAATTTAAAATATTGTCGTATATTATTATGTTTTTAAATATTGATTAATTTGTAACGATGTAATTATAAATATAATGTGAAAGTTGTGTTTATATATAGCATCTATTAACAGATGGAAAAAAGAGGAATTTAATTAAGGAGGACCATAACAAAAATTTGATCAAAAATAAAAAAAATGTATGTATCCCGCACACAGCAGGGTAGGCAGAGTGAACCTAGTGTTAAAACACTCTGATCCCCACTCTTTGTCGAATTCTGGAGGCATTGCGTGTTAAGTGGCGGAACTCAACGCCGGGCTTTGAATTTGTGCCCCTGCACAAAGCACAACTTCTCACAAATTTATTAATAATTGAAAAAAAAATTATGTGGCAGCTTTTGATAGGTACCTTTTTATTATTAGAAAATGAATTACATATAAATTTTTTATATAAAAATATTGGCCATCGGTTATTTATATACGATCGAAGTTGCTCTATTTTGTTGAAAAGGTTGGCAGTTATTGTAATATTATGGAAGTAGGCTTGTTTATGTGTGGAAAAGGAGGTTATATCATCAATATTCTATTGATGATATTGATAAAAAAATATTTAGACTTTACTTTAGTTAGAGATAAAATATAGCGTTTCCGCACAAATATAAAATTATATTGTACATAACAGATGATTGAGGCCAGTCGTGGCGCAGGGGCACAAAGTGGGACTGTAAATCGACTGGTTGTGAGTTCGATCCCCACTCGAGGAGATGAAATATTTACTTAAATTTATATTTCCATTTCTTTGCTCTGGTGTCGAGGCAAAGCGCGGCGTTGAGTTATGCCACTCAACACGTAATAGAAAGTGGGGAACGTAGCGTCTTAACACTAAGTTCCCTCTGCCTACCCTACAGTGTGCGAGATACAGCGTGAAGCTGATTTATTAACTAACTTGTAATCCCATATAAATATATATAATTACAAATCCAGTGAATGAATCAGTATTCCTTTATGTCAATAATAAAATGGAATAATAAAAAAAAAGAAAAGACAAAAAAAAATAAAAATTAGAAGGTATCTACCGGAAATAAAAAAAGTAGGACAATCTACAAAAAACAAATGAGATGAGATCGCATGATAATACAATGTATATCACAAGCAATAGGTACATATTATATTATTATAAAATGGATTGCTTAGTCAATATATTTATTTAAAACATAATAATAGCGTGAATCTGAAAAAAAAGCTAAAAAAAACAATAACAAATCTTATTTTAATTAATAATAGGTTGTGGGTTCGATTCTCACTCGAGGAGATGAAATATTTACTTAAATGTATATTTCCATTTCTTTGCTCTGGTGGCGAGGCTAAACGCGGCGTTGAGTTCTGCCACTTAACACGCAATGCCTCCAGAAGTCGGCAGAAAGTGAAGAACGGAATGTCTTAACTAGGTTCCTTCTGCCTATCCTGCAGTGTGCGGGATACAGCGTGAAGCTGATTTTTTTAAATTAATAACCGATTAATGCAGTATTACACGGATCTGACAACTTTTTACGATATGGAAAGAACCGAGTTCCGAGACTTGGTTTTTTTGTTTGATAGTTATTTTGCTGCCTACTTTATATGGATTTGGATTGCCGCTTTGTGGTAGGTACCACCATCGCGTGTGAAATGGTCGACTGTTTGGCGTGTTCTGGAGCAGTTCGTGCCTGCATAGTGCACCACGAATGCGTTTCGCTATTAAGACGTTTGGAAATATAGAACATGATACAATCATATAACTTTGTAACTGACAATTTTCAATCTAGTTATTGTACTATCGCTTTATGTAAACTATTCCGTAAAGCGATTCGTCAAATATCTTAGATTTTCTATAGATTTTGTCGATTATATTACACTAGCGACTGGCTCGCGGCTTCGCCCGCTTAAGCCCCAGAATTATTTACTTAATACACTGAATTATGTTCATGTTTTAATATACCTATAATGTATGTTTGCGATGCACTTAAGATTTCTATTACACGAAAATTATTAAAACCTTAGGTTGTATTTTCGTACCTCCCATAAGAATCTTCAATTGCAACTAAGTTAAGTTGAGTTAAAACAAAGCAATTGGTGAAATTTTTAAGTAAATCGGTTTAGTACTTTTAGAGAAAAATGTGGATATACCTATCGACAGACAGACAAGAAATTCAAAAAAAATATTTTTGCTTTCTATTAATCTTTTTAAGTGTCCTTCTATAAATTTCAGTCAAAATTACTAAATGTATAGACAAAATATTTTTACTCTCTTATTATATAAGAGAAGAGATAATTGTTGTGTTTGTTTGTGTAGCTTCACGCTGTATCCCGCACAGAACAGTATAGGCAGAGGGAACCTAGTGTTAAGACGCTCCGTTCCCCACTTTCCGCTGAATTCTGGAGGCATTGCGTGCTGTGCTGGCGGAACTCAACGCCGCGCTTTGCCTCGACACCAGAACGAAGAAATGAAAATATAAATGTAAATACATATTTCACTTCCTCGAGTGGGAATCGAACCCACAACCAGTCAATTTTACAGTTACACTATGTGCCTCTGCGCCACGACCGGCCTCACTTATTTTTAATTATAAAATAATCTAAACGAGAAAAAAAAAAAAATTGAAAAACATATTTCTTTTACGGAAAACAGTATTCCTGTTTAATTAAAAAAAACATATAAAATTTAATTTTACGTTTCCCCCGTGCGAGGTAACTGCGTGCCCGTGCCGTTACATACCATTTAACTTGGCGGTGTGAACTCATTACAAAGTGACGAGTGCTCTAATAAGGCAGTGGGCTTAGCTTTATCGTGGTAATAAAAGAGATATTAATAGAACGATAGATACGGATATTACGCGCGGTAATTACGAAACGCGTGAAGAGTGAGCGCACATTATTTATTAAAACGGTTGAGTTTTTTTTCGAGTGTTTACGTGTTGGGCTATTTTATTTATTAATAAAAACTTAATTTACGCCAGTCATGACTCTAGGGCACAAGTGTGTGACTGTTAACGCGACTGGTTGTAGGTTCGATCCACAGTAAAGGAAATGACATATTTAATATTTTCATTTCTTCACTTTGCGGCCAGTCGTGGCGCAGGGTCACAAAGTGTGACTGTAAAATCGACTGGTTGTGGGTTTGATCCTTACTCAAGGAAATGAAATATTTATTTATTTATATATCCATTTCTGCGCTCTGGTGTCGATTCAAAGCTTGACATTGCATTCCGCCACTCAACAACCAATGCCTCCAGAATTCGGCGAAAAGTGGGGAACGGAGTGTCTTAACACTAGGTTCCCTCTGCTACCCTGCTATGTGCGGGATACAGCGTGAAACTGATTAGATTTTTTTATTTCTTCACTCTGGTGTCGCGCCAAAGCGCGGCGTTGAGTTCCGCCACACAACACGAAATGCCGCTAAAATTCGGCGGAAATCAGGTACGCAGTGTCTAAGCACTAGGTTTCCTCTGGCTACCCTACTGTGTGCGGGTTCATGCTGTTTGAAGCTGATAAAAATATAAAAACTTAATTGATTCTTATGTTGCTAACAATGACGTCTGGGATCAGACTTAATAAAACTTGAGGAGTACGTTTATATCTTCCATTTAATCGGTCCCTTACTGACTTAGGGCCGTGACCTTAATAATTCGGAATGTTCATTTTGATCTGCTACGTGCTTAAGGTGGAATTAGAAATTTTCCAGCTGTGGCGTTCATATATATCTATAGATATTTCAAATCATTAAAAGGAAACTAGTTCATTTTAATTTCTAGTCAAATTGTAAGTTTTTGAAATATGGATTTCATTATTTGATGTTGCCCTTCTGATAAATATTGTTATCAGTTATTAAAAGTCGAGGCCAGTCGTGGCGCAGCGGCACGAAGTGTGAACCCTGCTGTGTGCGGGATACAGCGTGAAGCTGATTAAATATCGGCAAATATAATCTGAATTATGTTTAATAATAATTGTCTATAATAATATACGTTGTTTGTATGTATTACTAGTATATATATAGTACTACTATTGTATGTAAATATATATTATTTAATTAAAAAAAAAAAATAATATTATTTAATCTTCAATTTATTTCTACTATGTGTAGAAATATTTCCAGGATTAATATTAATACCCACTGAATTTATTAGGATATAGGTCAAGGTCATCAAGGGAGTGCTTATAATAGAAGCACTTTTCCTTTTGTTAGCGATCCCATAAAAGTGGCGTACGCGTGTTTAGAGATATGAATGATATAATACAAATTGAAAAGGAAGAGTTTTCCCTGAATCAAATAAAACGATTTAGCAAATAATATATTTTTTTATTATTTTGTTGTCAACTGTTCTTGAGCAAGATTTATCTATGTATTATATATATATAATATGAGGCTGGCGTGCGTGGCGCAGTGGCACGAAGTGTGACTGTAAAACCGACTGGTTGTGGGTTCGATCCCCACTCGATTGGATGAAATATTTACTTAAATTTATATTTCCATTTCTTCCTCCTCCAGAATTCGGCAGAAAGTGGGGAACGGAGTGTCTTAACACCAGGTTCCCTCTGCCTACTCTGCTGTGTGTGGGATACAGCGTGAAGCTGTTTTTTTTTATAATATATTAACATTTTTAAAGTGTTGAGATGCTAACAACATCGCATGCAGTGTTTTGCTTTCAAACGATATTATATTATGCAAATCAAAATCAAATAAATAAATAAACAAACATACATAAGTTGTAACAAGCGTATAAAAATTTCGACGTAGCTTGATGAGAACGTATGGCTCAGTGATCAGAGCGCAGACGGTTTCTAAGAGGCGCGGTTTCAAATCCCGCTACGTTCAAATTTTGATCGTTTTTCTAAATAAGCGTGTGGGTTACATGAGGTGTGTAGAGGAGCATTAAGGAAGTAATAAGTTGGTAAGCAACGATCAAAAAAGGTTTTTAATATTTTTGAACATTTTTAAAGTGTTATTAGGCACTTAGGAAAGAAAAATACTACCCTGGTTTCCAGGAGGCGCGGGTTCGAGTCCCGCTACGTTCAATTTTTTATACGTTTTCTAAATAAGTATTTAACGGGTTTTTAAGTTTTATGGTTTACGAAATTGTGGGCGGCCACTTGTTTGTAAGTAAAAGATATTCAGACACGAATTCTATATATGAAAGATTGAGTAGGAACGGGGAAATCACTCAGCAGTATTCCCGTAAAGAATCCGATAAAGTCCGATAACTTCCACTCAGTAATTGTTTAAAGCCTAAAGTAGGACATAGGATAGTTGTCATCTATTTCTGGTGGTTAATGCAGGTCATATGTAAAATAAAAGACGTCCGCTCTGAAATAACGTCCATTGAATAGGGACCAAAATGAACCTTGGCTAAGTATTCGAAGTTTTTTTTTCAGCTTCACGCTGTATCCCGCACTCAGCAGGGTAGGCAGAGGAAAGTAGCGAAACTCAACGCCACGGTTTCCCCTCGACACCAGAACAAGAAAATGAAAATATAAATGGAAATAAGTATTTCATCTCCTCGAGTGGGAATCTCCTCGAGTGGGAAAGTGGGAATGGCACAACTATTCGATTTACAGGCACACTTTGTGCCCCTGCGCCACGACTGTCCTCGAGGTAACTATGATTAATTTATTGTAATGTAATGTGACCAATAATCTTGAGCGATAAATGAAAAATCCAATAATTCTTTACTTCGATACGGTGATTTCTGAGGTTAGCCGTTTTTTCATCCATCCATAACAAACTGTTCGGCCTTATAACATTCGGGTACATAAGTTGTGTGTTTTTTTCCAACGCAATAAAATATTCTAATAGAATTAACTGTAATGTAATCCCAAGATATTATATTTTATAACATATTGGACATATTAGGAGTCACTATAAGTGTGTTTTAAATATACTAGAATATGAATGTAATTCTATTTATTAAATATATTAATGAACGTTGAAGTGAGCGAAGCCATGTTTTGTGTGGTATATTTGTGTTGGCAAAAATCAAATTATGTAAGTACCGTTCGCAAGGTTTAGGCTGCGCTAAAGTAGAGCCAAAAGAACACTTTTAAAAGTTTTTTTTGCTATAAATAAATTACATCATAACTAAATTATATCAATTCCTCTACGCCGTAAATTATATCCTCATAATGTTTACTCTCGCTTGATGCTTCGTTTGAGTAAAAAAAGAATCTTTCTGTTATATCATGGAAAATAGTAATCAGTCCATACATTTTTTTATTCTTATAATGTGATTATGCCACTTTTTGCTTTGCTTTTAGCTTTTAGTAAATCGAATACAAAAATAAATTATAAATAATTAAATATGTAACGCTGCGATCAGCAGAGGTTAGTCGGTTGCCAAAAAGCAATGTAAACCAGTTTAGGCCAACCAAGTGATGCTACACCTACACTATATACGAACACTCACACAAATGCAACGCTCAGCATGAACCTCGCGGATTGTAGTAGATATTAATTGAAACATTACTGCTATTTACTTAAAAATTTAAAAAATCTAAAATTAAATCAGCTTCACGTTGTATCCCGCACACAGCAGGATAGACAGAGGGAACCTAGTGTTCCCGTGGAACACTCCGTTCCCCACTTTCTGCCGAATTCTGAAGGCATTGCGTGTTGAGCCGCCTTAACCTCGACACCAGAGTGAAGAAATGGAAATATAAATTTAAGT